>PITA01027366.1:0-21016 GCA_004023965.1 Spilogale gracilis | reverse complement strand
GGGGGGCTTGCCTGACTCTCGGGGGGCTTGTCTGACTCTCAGGAGCTTGTCTGACTCTCGGAGTGCTAAGTTCAAAACAGCTGAGAAACTTAGTTTAGAAACAAGCTTACAAAAACCATAACAAGTAAGAGAGCAGATATTAAATTCTAAAAAGTGACACAGGAACTAAAAGATAATGGCAGTGGGGTGTCACTGCATGCAGGTGACATTAGGTGACGGTCAGGAAGGCACGGTTGAAGAAGCGGGAAATGTTATGCGTGTGGTACGTTTAGAAAGCTGAGATGTGAGAACATTTTTTTAAGAAGGTGGTTAAGGTGCCCTCCAGCTGCTGGCTCCGGCAGGTCAGTAAGGCCTTCTCTCTGTGGAGCGACCTGCGAACGGCCAGGGCCAGGCAGGTGGGCAGAATGGTCCTGTTTAGGAAGGCAAGGCCTCCAAGGAACCGGGAGGGGCAGAAAGGCAAGATGCTGCCCAGCTAAGATCGTAGGGGCCTCTTACATCCCTTTTAGAGCCATTTAAATCCTATGTGTATTTCACTCTCCCGTTGGCATCGAGATGCACGTAAGGAGACGCGTTGTCATGCTTGTGCGTTACCACCCAACAGTTCAACACCTGGCAGGAGGGCCTTCCGAACAGCCGCGTGCGGGAGCCTGGGCAGCCTGGGGGCCCGTCTCTGTCAGGGCGCCATGGACCGGCTCAACACGTTGTCCCTGGCTAAGGAAGGTTGGACTTATTGTCTTAATTTCCAGGGGGAGAAAACTGGACTCACAGTCTAGAGGGGTCCTTAACTTGGTCGTTTTGGTTTAATGGGGACCCCAAGCCCTGCAGCCAGGGGCACTCTGTGCCACAGAGATCGGGGCCTGGGCCGGCCCTGCCCGAGTGGGCCTGCGTGAGGCGGCCAGGGTCCAGAGGGCGTCGGGTGGGTGTCTGATGGTCGCATGCGCATGGTCTTCAAACCTCAGATCCAAGTTTTTGAGCTATTTTGATGATGTGATTGGACTTAGTTGATTCTCGTATCACTAGCCAGAAAGACGGCCAAACAAGGCATTTCTTAACCATAAAGTGCTGGGGGACACAGCAAGGAGTGAGCCCAGGATCCTACTCACCCACCGTCGCTTGTCCCTCTCAGACGGCACACCTCGGGCCTGGGGCTCGGTGGGCAGGGCCTCCAGCCCGAGGTCACACTGTGTCCGTACAGGTGCGGGGCAGGGGGGCCGGGCGCGGAGGAGGGCCGGAGGGTGGGCCCTGGCAGAGCAGGGAGCAGGTGAGGAGACAGACGATCTGAGGGTAAATTGGTCAGCTCTGAATTCAAGATCTTGCTGTGCCTTTACTCTCAGTTGGGCTGGTTTTGCGCTAAGTCGTACACTAACACGCAGAGCTCTCATCTGGGTCTCTTGTTTTTTTTTTTTTTTTTTTTTTTTCTATTCCTGCATATTTTTGCTAAAGTTTCTAAACAATTACTTGTTAAACAAAAATGAGACTTATTTTTCAAGTTTTTAATGGAACAATGTGTACCTATAGAAATACATTTTCTTTGGTTTAGTTTTTTACATAGTTTCTACCTATATTAAGTTTCACAGTAGTTACACATTGTTAGTATATGTGCCGTGCATTAGGAAATACAGCTGACCAAGGCCTGCCGCTCCCTCCGCCACGGGCACTTGGGGAAAACGTGCGTGAACACACTTGCGTATGCACATGCCTCATGGAGAAGATGGGCAGCGTTAGCTCTCCTTCTAGTGCTGAGATTTTCCAAGGATTTGGGGACATTCGATTTCCAGCCGACACAATGCTTTTCAGCCCCAGATTGTAGGAAATAGGGACGTGCCGGCTTTTACTAGAAGCAGGTCAAAGAATAAAAGTATCAGAAGGCAAGGCTCACCTTCCAGGTATTTAATTATTCCATTAGTGACACACTTTGAGCTTAAAAATATCAGATGAAAAATCCCCACACAAATGGAGAAGAGACAACACACACAAGCGTCTCCGGCAAGAAGCCGCGGCGGTGGGTTTCGCAGACCACCTCCGGCCCCCTGTCCCCGCCCGCTCAGGACGGTGCTGCCTCGTGCAGAACACAGCCTCTGGGTTCCACTCGGTGGTGCGCCGGTCTGCTCGGGGAAGCACCTTTCTCCTCCTCACTCTCAGAAACTGAGTCATACGTGGTACCGTGTGTGTTACGTGTGCGCCACTGGAACAACAGCTAGAACACTTCCGGAAACCAGGGGGCCCCGTGGCCCCCATCACTGTCCTGTCCTACCACCCAGCCCCGTGGCCCCCATCACTGTCCTGTCCTACCACCCAGCCCCGTGGCCCCCATCACTGTCCTGTCCTACCACCCAGCCCCGTGGGGTCGGAGCTGCGGTGTGCCGGCGGCGGGGCACTGGCTGAGCCGGCTCTGATGGGCCGTCCAGGACCGAGACCATGGCTGGAGCCCCTGTCATTTGCATGTCTAACCACGTGCTGCTGATGCGTCTAGAGCTGACTGTTACACGGCTTCCCCTCCCAGCTGAGCTGCAGACTCCTCAAGCTCGGGTCCAGCCACATTTCCGTCGCCCCCGTGGTGCCTGGCAGTGTCTTCCATATGGTCGTAGTTTCCGTGAATCGATCTGCAGCTGCCCACCGCCGCCAGCCCTTCAGATGGTCACAGAGATGGAAACCTGACTGTCCCACTGACGCTCATGAGTGCGCAGGTATTCAGCGTGTGGGGAAGACATCACCGAGAACCAGGGACTCGCTGCCGGCCCCACGGGCCACCCTCTGCAGGGAGGGCAGATGTCCCATATTTGCAGGAAGACCACCCTGGGCGCTAGGAACTCAACTAGCCCGTTCGTTCCACAGAGTGACTAGCTAGAGAGGTGGGAACATGCTACATGAAATAAGGATTGAGATTTGACTCAAATACCTTCATGGTCACTGTCACAGCTACGTGCTCCCCCCGGGACAGCCTGCACTGCAGAAAGGGAAGATTTGTTAGTCCACAAATCAGCCCACATTTCTCTTGAAAAAAACATTCCTTCTTATAATTAGAGAGCACTTTAGCTGATTACTTAAAATGTTTCATCCTTCCAACAGGTCATATCCTGCTTTACTTTTCTTGATGGAGCGTACTGTCCTTCCAGCTTGCTGAGTGTGTTTGAGAGGATTAAAAATAGAATGTGGAGAACCTGGACGGGCTCCAGAAAAAGGAGAGTGCAGAGAGGATGGCTAAGGCGCCCTTGTGCTGATTTCCCACACTGTCCTCAGGAGGCAGGCTGTTGGGGCTCCGTGTGGAGGTGCCTGCAGTTGGGTTAGGGAGAGCGGTGGACCCCGCGGTGCCGTGGCCTGTCCCAGCCCCCCGGGAGCTCTGCAGCCGCCGCACCGGGGATGAGTCACAGGGGCCTCGGGGCAGAGCCCTGCCAGCTGCAGGATGAAGGGCTTTCCGGGAGCTCAGGGCGCCACCGGGCTTCCCGACCGACTGGGGGGCGTGAGGGCTGACCCCGCACTGCCGGCGCCCCTGACTGGGGGCGTGAGGGCCCCCGAGCACAGTCACGACTCCCCTGCTGTCGCCCTCCGCCACAGGCTGGTCGCCGCTTCTGGGAAGGCTGTGTCTGATGGATTTGGAGACCCATCCCAGGACAGCGCTGAATGACCAACTTCTGCTCCGTGTGCCGGCAGACGCCATTCTTGGGGACCTTTGAGTCCCGCACCTCGGCTCCCAGCAGGCTCAGCGCAGGGCAGCACCCTTCCCGAGGGGGACGGTCCTCCCCAGCCACCTGCTGCCTCTCCCAGGCCACCTCCCTCCGGTTCTGCCCGAGAGCCAACAAGTCGGGCACTGAGCACCAGTATGTTATCAAAGCCCATCACACCCCATCAGGTGAATGCTATTTGGATTTCTGCGGTAGTGAGGAGGAGACAGCGGGAAGCGGAGACACCAGGTGATGGAGGCTGATGCGAGCCCCTTGGGCGTCAATGGCCACCTCACACTCCCTCCTTGTTCTGCGATTCTGTTTTCTGGGTTCAGAGACCCAGGAGCCGGTGACCTAACGCCGCCCGGAGGAGCCTCTGCCCCCAACAGGCCACAGTGACGCTGGGGGCCCAGAGAGGGGCTGCCCACAGGCTCGTCCAGCAACTGTCGGATGAATGTGGAGCAGACTAACTGCAGGGGGAGCTGCCCAGCAGGGGCCGAGCCTGGGCCCCTCCCTGGGAGACCCTGCTCTCCACGGTTCTCAGGACAGAGAATCCCATGACCCCACAGTCAAGTCCTTGCCTGGTCGTGAGAGAAGAAAACCTCAGTCACCCAGAGGCCAGCAGTGGACTTTAGAAAATACGTCATTTGTTCACCTAGAGAGGAGGCCCAGCCCGGCCTGCTACAAATACCATAAACCTGTTTTCTTTCTTTCCTCCTTCACTTCCTTCCTTCCTTCCCCTCCTCCCCTCTTCCCTCCCTCTTTCTTTCATTCTTTCTTTCTCTCTCTCTCTTTCCTTCCTCTTTCTTCCTCTTTTTTGAACAAAAGAACCATTTCTAAGAAGAACCGTTGATTTCATAGGCACCCAGATGGACCAACCAGGCTATGGCAAGCCCCTTAATTTCAGGAAAGGAAATCAAAGTAAATTAAGGATAGATTTAGGAAATTAAAGAAGTCTATTAAAAACAGGTCAATATGACCTTTGTTAATGCACTGTTCCTGCTTCACATTCTCTTCTCTTTGAATAAAAAATATTTCTTTCAGTATTTCCATTTCTGGACAATGCTTTATGAACAGAGGTGGTTAATGGTGTCCATGAAGTCCATCTGGGGAGAGACTAAGATCTCTAACATTTAACTTTCTGGATTCTTTTCAATCAGTTGGCGGATTTTCTTTTATATTTTAGACATTTCATAAGACTTTAAGAGACAGTGAAAATGCTACAAAACTGAAAGCCAGTGAAAATACTCCTTGAAGAACACAGCAGGTGCCTGTCTTGGCAGTACCTGGGCCCCTTCAGTGGGAGTCTCAGCTTTCTCTCCATATCACAAGCGGTGGTGCAGGCTCCGAACAAGGGGTTTAATCGGGAGGTGCCGCGGGGCGCGCAGGGCAGCGGGGACCAGAGACAGGGCTGAGCAGGGTCATTTACAAGCAGATTGCTGCCCTCGGCTACAGAGGCGCAGTCCTGCTGGGCATCTCCGGGAGGCAGTGCAGAACGCGCCTCGGAATTGTCTCATCCAAGGCCGAGCAGTCACCGCCCAGGCCCCAGGGGCCGCTGGTGCTCCCGCTCAGGACCTCCCCGGCAGGGTCCCCGGGTGGAGACGTGGACTTGTTTGAGGCAGGCGTACCTGGACAGGTGACAGCCGAGGGAGTGTGGTGGACAAAGTGGCCTCTCCAAGCCCGCGTGTGCTCAGAACATCACAGTTATTTCTACCTTACATTTGAAAATCAAAGTAGATTCTTTTTTCCTGTTAGTACTTTTTCTTTCATCCCAAATCTGGTGTCTAAAACTAAAATGAAGTGGAGACCATCACTCAGGCATTCTGGACAGTACCGCTGGACTCCTGATGTAAAAAAGTGATTGATGAGGTCCTCTCCTGCCTGCCTTGGTTCTCCCCTTTGGGGTCTTCCTCCCTTCAGATCCGCATCAGTCTCACACAATAAAGTCAAACTGTTAGAACTCAGTGAAGACCATCTCCCAAGCCAGGTTTTATTTATTTCCAGTAGAGAGAGACATTTTGAAAAGAAATTATTCTTCTTTTCTATCTGAGCTTGCAGCCAAGACTCCGTTCAGACAAAGAACACGGGCGGTACACAGGACGCCCCCCCCCCCGCCCCCGTGGCCTGTCTGACAACGAGGGGGGCCGAGCGGGGGAGACCCAGAAGTAGAAGCAACTGTTCGGAAAGTCACGTCTTTCCAGCCAAGACCCACAAGGTGTTCGGGCAGCTGGCCTGTGCCGGTGGCCCTGGGAGATTTGTCGTCGTCTCTTCCCAGCATTGTCATGTCTGGGACACATTTACTAAATGAATCCGATCTGATGCTAAGCCTCGCACTTGGGCGTGATTTTCTGGTGGTGGAGATGGGATTTGCACGAGGCCGAAGATAGCCCTTCCTTCGCCCTCCTGGCCTGGGCTCTCACACGGGGCACGGAGAGCCTCGCATGAGGACCTGCCTCCAGGAGGCTGTCCTCTACGGAACCAGCAGCAGGGAGACCACCAGGTCTGTGCAGCCTTGGCCCTGGAACGTCGTCTTTGACCCCGAGCATGAGCCTCGGTTTACCCCAAGCTGGCTGGTTTCTCGGCCTTGGAGGCCAGGAGGGGTCCTTAGCAGCTCCGCGGAGGTGGTAGTAGTGTCACCGACATGGGTCCGTGTGAAGACTGCACGAGACAAGCACACAGGGAGTCTAGCCCGGGTCCGGCCCGGGGCAAGCCCCCAGGAGGGACGGCTGCTGCTGGCGGCGGCGGGCTTCTGCCCTGGCACAGCTCGGCTTCCCCTGAAGGCTCTCCATTTCCACCTTCTCTCTTGCTCTTCCCTGTGGGCCAGCTGCTGTTCCCTGCGCTGTCGCAGAGCACTTGGCCTTCCCTGTTCTCTTCCCCAAGACCCCTCTCCCGGCAGGCTTCAATCCCACGGGCATTAAGCTGCCAATGGGTGGTCAATTTAACGTGTAGGCCACTCGGGTGACCTTCTACTCGGGCTTGTTATATCAGCCTCCAAGAGTTTAACCCAAAGGAGTGAGTCAAACAAGCAAACCAAGAAATGAGTAGATAAAGCAACTTAGGGACAGAGAGGCCGACCCTCCTAACACTGCTAAAGTGTTTTATAAATGTTCACCTTGGTCTTGGTAGACCTTTCTTACTAACCAGCCCTCCATGTCCAGTGCGACTCCAACTGAACAGCCAACGGCTCGACTCTCGAGCCTAAAGGCCCCGTGTTGTTCCTGGCTAGAAGCAAGGCCCCGCCACCTCCCTCGCTCTACAGACCGAAGGACTGGGTTGGAACTGGCCCCTCATGCCTGGGGGACTTGCCTCTCTGAGCCTTGTTAATCCATCAAGGGCTTTGAGTGCTGGCACTTTCCCTCCCCCTGAATGACGAGGTGTCCCTGGAAAGCACTATCGTCCCAGACCCCGGCTCTACGCCAGAAGAGCTCGCACCACACGCCAAGAAGAGGGGCTCCGGATGTCTTGTGGGTGGACTGACAGGCACAACCAGGATTTATGATTTTATTTTCCAGACAGAGGAAACTCTAGTTTCTTCACATTTGCAGATTTTCCATCCAAAGATGCAGGAAAATCTTTATTTATTCCAGGGTCAGTCATGGGCACGATTTTGAAGCAGGTCCTCGGGGCTTCCTGTGCTTCTTTCCTTGTTCTCTCCTGTCTGAGCTCCCTAGGACCCCGGGCGCGCACCTCACTGTCTGAGGGCCCCCGATGCGAGGCATGCTGTTTCTGAGGGAAGCCAGACTGCACGTCACACTTTCCCTCTCCCTTCTTCGGGTGTTCTGTCAACACTCATCTGTCCTGTATCCTATTTTTTTTAAAGATTTTATTTATGTATTTGACAGAGAGAAACACAGCCAGAGAGGGAACACAAGCAGGGGGAGTGAGAGAGGGAGAAGCAGGCTTCCCGCCGAGCAGGGGGCCCGATGCGGGGCTCGATCCCGGGTCTCCGGGACCATGACCTGAGCCGAAGGCAGACGCCCAGCGACTAAGTCCCCCAGTGCCCCGTGTATCCTATTTTTTTTTTTTTTTGAAAATTGTAACTGGCTTACAAATGCTTTGCAAAAACAATCACTGCTGAGTGACAAACATCTGATAATGACTCAATATGTGATTTCTGATTAAGCCTCGATCGGCATTGACCGTAATGATTTAAAATCTCTGGGTCTTCTTTTTTCTTACCATGCTAATGTAAAGGTAATAGACACAGATATAATTCTCAGGGAATTCAGTATTAAATAAGCTGTGGCTGTTTTTAAAATACCACCAGGAAGTCTCCACATTGTTCCCATTAAGAAGTGAGATCTGTTTCCTCCCCCCTAGCACGAGCAGGCTCGTAACTGCTTAGAGCAACAAAAGTCAGTCGGGTGATGTATGTGGTCTCTAGGACTGGGATGCCAGTTTCTGTCTGGTGCTCTCTTGTGAGCGAGTCTCCTCTTGGGGCCCAGCCGCCATGTTGTGAGGAGCTCAAGCCACGTGGAAATCCACCAGGTTAGCCCAGCTCCGGTGCCAAGTGTGAATTAAAAAAGCTCCTAATGGTTTCAGCCCACAGGCTTTCAAGTCACCCCTAATGCTTGAGTTTTCCCACTGAGGTCCTTGCAGACAGGATGAGCTGAGACTAGTCATACGTGCTACACCCTGTCCACAGAATGGCTGAGCAAAATAAACACATTTCCTGGAAGGACCCTCTCTATCATTTCTCGTGGAATCATTGATTCCTAGAGTCTGGGATATGCCAGTCCTGAAATGAAAACTTGACAGAGCCATAAAGCAAATATTCTAAAATCTAACCGACTAAGGGGGTTTAAAAACAGCTTTTTACCAAAAAATATGTGACTTATAGCTACCCAGAGATGAAACTTAGGTAAGAAGACTAGAAAATTAAAACAATGGAGGGGGGGACATCGGGGTAGAGATACCAGAAGTCGCACATTGGGGTGAGTTGGCTGGGAGACAGACATCAGAGAATTGGTTCAGCCAAGGTACTAAACAATAAACAACCCCAGGGAGGGGGAAATCAGTACTGAGTGTTGCTATGATACATTATTTAAGCTTTTTTTAAGCAAAAAGTTTTTGTTTTAATTCTTTGATTCAATCTTTAACAAAAGAATTGTGAGATATGCAAAGGAACAAGAAAGTGTGTGACCCACACACAGGGGTGATAAAAGGGGTAATAGGAACTGCCCTTGAAGGGGCCTGGATGGTAGACTCGACGTTCAAAGAACTGAATGAAACCAAACCTAAAGAATCCAAGGAAAGCATTACAACAATGTCGCATTAAACAGGGGATATGCACAAAGAGAGAAATCGTCAGAGAGAATGAAATAAAAATCCTGGAGATGGAATTACAGTGACCCACGTGAAGACTCGACTAGAGTCTCAATAGTAGTTCTGAGCTGACAGAAAAAAGAACCAGCACACTTGAGAAAAAAGGTCAGTAGAGATTATATAACCGCAGAAGAATGAAGAAAACTAAGCAGCGCTGCAGAAATTGGGGCTCCATCAGGTGAACCAACACATGTGCAATGAGATTACCAGTGGAGAAGATGAAGAGAAAGGAAAGGGGAAAATATTCATAGAAATAATGACTGACAACTTTGCAGACATGGTGACAAGTATTAATCTCCCGATCCAAAAAACTAAAGGGAATGAAAGAATGACAAAAGTCTAGTGATCCACACTCGACGCGCCACAGAATACTGACAACCAAACACAACACAGTCTTGAAAGTAAGAGAAGATGACTCATCGTGAACAAAGGAGCCCCAGGGAGATTGATCGCTGACTGCTCTCAGAAACAGCAGAGCTTAGAAGAAAACATGATGGCATGTGTGGAAACCAAAGTGTGGAAACTAAAAAAAAAGTCCAGTAAAACTATCTTTTTAAAATGAAGTAAGGATAAAGACATTGTTGGATAAACAAAAGCCAGAAGAATTTGCTGCAAGAAGCCGTACCTGTAAGGACGAAGTTGTTCAGGCTGAGACCGTGTGGTACCGGACAGCACCCGAGATCTGCATGCACAGAAGGGGCACCGAAGCGATGGCTATATAGGGAACTACAATAAGGTGACGTGGCGGGGTTCTTCTCTAGTCTTCATTTGATTGATTAAGAATGATTGCATAACTAAAATGAATACATTCTTGTATTTTTGAGCCAATAACATAGTGAGATGTTCTCTACTTGATGTTAACTGTTCACAGGACTGTGAGGGAGTGTGTGGGGCAGCGCTGCATCGCAGTAAGGAAATGACACCAAACCATAGCTCCCGTCTGCGGGAAGGACTCAGAAAACCAAAAAGAATGAATAAAAAGGTTCATATGGCCCACTCTACAGATCTGTACTTGTATTTCTCTTTTTTCCTCAACTTCAATAAAAAGACATAAGATTATATAAAGCAATAATTATTAAAATGTATTGCTGGACTTGTATGTATATAATATATATGGCACTAAAATCAAAATAGAAAGAATGAAGATGTATAGGAAAAAATTTCTGTATTTCATTAAAATAAATTCAGTATAAATTAGGATAGATCTGAAGTAGATTTTGATGAGTCACAATGTATATTGTAAACCCTAGAGGAACCACTAAGAAAAGAAGACAAAAATTATGTTTTAAAAAATAAAGGAATTGAGGGGTGCCTGGGTGGCTCAGGTGGTTAAGTGACTGACTCTTGATTTCATCTTAGGTCATGATCTCAGGGTCGTGAGACTGAGCCCCATGTTGGGTTCCACACTGGGTGTGGAGTCTTCTTGAGATTCTCTCTCTCTCTCTCTCTCTTCCTCTGCCCCTCCCCCTAAAATAAATAAAAAATAAAGGAATTAAAATGTTACCCTGTAGAGTATATACTTAATGCAAAAGAAGGCAATAAAGGAGGAATATATGAACAAAGATTAAGAAACATAAAAACAAAATGGCAGACGTATATCCAACAATATTAATGATAGCATCAAAATTAAATAATCCATTTGAAAGGTAGAAATTTTCAAATTAGATAAAAAAGCAAGATCCAATTATATGCTACCCATAGAGGACACACATTAGATTTAAAAATACAGATAGATTACAAGTAAAAGAATGATTGAAAACATACCATACAAGAAATATAAAAGAACTGGAGTAGTTCTACCAATATTAGACGAAACAGATTTTATTTTTTTTAAGGTTTTATTAATTTATTTGACAGAGAGAATCACAGTGAGAGAGGGAACACAAGCAGGGGCAGAGGGAGAGGGAGAAGCAGGAGCCCCACTGAGCAGGGAGCCTGATGCAGGGCTTGATCCCAGGACTCTGGGATCATGACCTGAGCCAAAGGCAGACGCTTAAAAACTGAGCCACCCAGGCGCCCCTAAATAAACTTTGAAACAATCAAAAAGGTTACTGGAGATAAAGAGAGATGTTGTATAATGATTAAAGTATCAATCAACCAGGGAGACATAGGAATTATAACATATATTCACCTAACAACAAATCTCCAAAACACATTACAAAAAAACTGGTAGAACTGAAGGAAAAAATAGACAATTCATGAATAATAGTTGGAGACTTCAGTGTTCCACATTCAACACTGGGTAGAACATCCAGGTAGGAAAGCAGGAAGGAAATAGAAGTTCAGAACAACAGAGTGCACCTGGGTGGCTCAGTTGGTTAAGCGACTGCCTTCGGCTCGGGTCATGATCCCGGAGCCCCGGGATCGAGCCCCACATCAGGCTCCCTGCTCGGCGGGAAGCCTGCTTCTCCCTCTCTCACTCCCCCTGCTTGTGTTTTCTCTCTGGCTGTGTTTCTCTCTGTCAGATAAATAAAAAAAAATTTTTTTTTAAAAAGAAGATTGAAACAACATTATAAATCATCTAGCTCTGATAGACATCTATAGAATATTCTATCTAAAGGCAGCTAAATCCATATTTTTCTCAAGTGAACATAGAACATTCTCCAGATTAGTCTATAGGCTAGGCCATAAAATAAGCTTTGATAAATTTAAAGTGATTAAATCATACAAAACATCTTTTCTAACTATAATGGCATTAAATTAGAAATTAGTAACAGAGGGAAATCTGGGAAATACACAGATGTGTAGAAATGAAGAACATATGTCTAAACAGCCAATGGATCAAGAAAGAAGTCCTGAGGGAAATCAGGGATACTTAGAGACAAGCCACCAAGACTTATGACAGCTAAAATACATCTTAGAGGGAAATTTATAACTTTAAATGCCTGTATTAAAAACCAAGAAAGATCACAGATCCATAACCTGGCCTTTCACCTTAAGACACTAGGAAAAGAAGAGGAAATGAATGCAAAGCAAGGAGAAGGAAGGGGATGTTAAGGCCTGGGACAGCAGTAGTGCCACAGGAAATAGACAATAGCACAGCAATGAAGAAAATGACAAAACCAAGAGTCAGGTCTTTGAAAAGACCAACAATATGACAAACATTCAGGGGGATGACCGAGACAGAAAGGAAGAAGACTGAGGTGACTGAAGTCAACATGAAAGAGGGGACACATTACTGACCTTTCAGAAATAGGAGGTAGTAGAAGGAAGTACTGTGAGCGAGTGTCTCACAGCCGACTCCGTGAGGGCTCTGGGAAGGCAGCAGAGGAGGAAGCCCAGGGATCCGTCTCTCCACATAGACAACAACTGCCCCGACGGGATTCGTCTGACCTAACTATTTGGGAACTCTGGAGCCTATGGAAACTTTGAGCATGTTTCTCTTTTTCCCTTTCGGGAGCCTGACATTAAAGACTAAGACATTCAAAACAACCACACATATAGGGAAAATGAGAACGTGGCCATATATACCCAGGGAAAGGGGGAGGCTCAGAAAAGATCTGAGGAGATCTCAGCTTCATGCCTCAGGCTTATCCTTGGCACAGAGACAGCTTCCAACAGTCAAAAACACAACAACAAACAAAATAATAACTAAAACAGCAAACCTTAAGGAAGGGAGAAAATTTGATTACCAGATTATTAGGTTCAAATTTGCAGTTTTCAACCAAAAAAAAAAAAGTCACAAAGCATACAGAGAAAGCAGAAAGTATGGCATGTGCAAAGGAAAACAAGTAAATCCACAGTAAGTGTCTCTGTATGAGCTGCACCGCACCTGATGGCAGGTACACCGGAGCCAGAGTTTAAAAGGACTGTCTTAAAGATGCTCAAAGAGCTAAGAAAGGTGCGGAGACAGGCAAGGTCCTACCACTTCTATTCAACATATGTCTGAGGTTCTAGCCAGGGCATTTGGGCAAGATAAAGGGATAAAAGGTCTTCCTGGTGGAAAGGAAGATGTCAAACCATCCTTATTAGTAGATGACATGATCTTGTGTATATAAGATCCGAGGAAATCCAGGAAAACTATTATAACTAACAAATATTCAGCCAGGTTGTGGGATAAAAATCCAAAAATGAGTTTAAGAAAACAATTCCTATTCATCATCACCACAGCATCAAAAAGAATAAAATACTCATGTGTAAATTTTAAAAAGTACAACACTTGTATGCTGAAAACTAAAATACATTTTAAAAAATTTAAAGACCTAAATAAATGGGAAGATATGTAATGTTGATATATTGGAATACCTAATATTACTAAAATGACCAGAATTCACAAAGTGATCTACAGATAAGGCAATCCTTGTAAAAATTCCAGTTGCTTTTTTTTTTTGCAGAAATTGAAAAACTGATTTTAAAGTTTATATGGAATGCAAGAGACCAATAATGACCAAAACAATCTTTTTAAAGGAGAACAACATGGAGGATTCAAAAACTTCCTAAAACTGCAGTAATTAAGACAGTGCGGATTTGGCATAAAGGTAGATATCAGTATCAGCGAAATAGAATTGTGAGTCTAAAAATAAACCCTTACATTTATAGCCAGTTGACAAGGATGTCAAGAAAATTCAATAGGGAAAGAATAATCTTTTGAACAAACAGTCCCGTGACACCCAGACATGCGCATGTGGAAGAATGAGGTGGGAGCCCTGCTTCCCAGTACACACAGAGATTAACTCAAAATGGGTCATATAGCTGAATGGAAGCTAAAACTACAAAACTCTTAGAAGGAAATAGAATAGTAAATCTCCTGGTTTCTTAAAAAACTAAAAGCGTAAATGACAAAAGAAAAAAGAAGATAAATTGGACTATTAACATAGTACCATAGGGTACCATCAAGACAGTGAAAAGCCTACCCACAGAAAGAGAGAGAATACAAGTCAGATATCTTTTCAGGCCTTGTATTTAGAGTACATAAAGAACTGTCACAACTCAACAATAAAAAGACAAATAATTTAATAATAGGCAAAGAATTTGAATAGACAATTTTTCACCAAAGACACACAAGACACAATGGCCAACCCATGAATGAAAAGATGTTCGGTGTTATTGATCATGGTTACGGAGTGCATATTTGTGTCCTCCCCAAATCTGTATGTTGAAACAGTAACTCCCAGAGGATGGAATTAGGAGGAAGGGCTTTGGGAAGTGATTAGGTTTAAATGAAGCCACAGGGTGCACCCTCCCAGATGGGACAAGAGGAGAAAAAGGCTAGAACTTCAGGTCACGTGAGGAACCAAACAGGTTGTCTTTTCTCTATGCACAACATTTTGAACCTGCATAGCCTAAAAGCGGGACAGAATTTAGAGAAAACATTCTTAAAACAGTGGCTTAGTTTGAAAATCTATTATCTTATTTCAATTCTCATTTTTTTCTGATTTACTTATTTTTGTTTATTCTTTAACTTTTTAAGATTTTATTTCCAGTATAAGTAACATACAGTGTTAAATTAGTTTCAGGTGTTTCATTGGCTCAATATTCTACACCTTACCCCTTCATCCTCTTTCCCTAGTTCACCTGAAATTCCCATTTTTTTGAACTAAGGAACTGACTATTTCTTTGTAAAAATTCTACTGCTTCTCTCCATCATTCAACACAATCACTCTTGCATGAAGAATGCCTCAGTGTAATTAGGGTAAATGTCATCTATTGAAAAAGACATAAAGTCACAGAAAAATTTCCAGGCATTGTCTCCATCATGGCAAAGTCTAGGAGGAGCGTTGGGCGCCTCCCCTTCTGGGTCACATGTGTGTGTGCTAACAGTGGTCTCGCGCTAACTTGTTCCCCAGGGCTTTCTAACCCTAGTTGTGGATATTTTAGAAAAGACAAAGCAGGCGGGAGAGGCGGAACTGACCCTCAAAGCCCATGGCGGGTAGACGGGTGGGCAGCCCCACGAGAGGAAGCCCGCGGGAGTCAGTAGGTCAAAGCCTAAATTCTTCAGATTGCTCTTTCGTCCATGGCCTCGGGCTGAGGAGCGCGCCGGTGATGCGTGAAGGTCAGGGCAGTGTTTCAGACGCACGTGGTGACCTTCCTGTGGCTGAAGGAGGCCAAGGCTGGCCTGACGGGACACGGAGGCCCGAGCGGGCCGGGCCGTGATAAAGGGACTGTGGTTGCTTCTCGTCTCTGTTCATCAGTATCGTCAGCTGTTTTTTTAAAAGTCTTTTTCCTAATTCGTCTTTTTAAAAAACATTTATTTGAGAGAAAAAGAGAAGAGGAGAGGGTGAGAGAGCGCACACAAGCGGAGGAGAGGGGCACAGGGCTGAGCAGGGAGCCTGACCTGAGATCAAGACCTGAGCTGAAGGCAGATGTTTAACCCACTGAGGCACCAGACGCCCCTCACTTTTTCTTTTGATCCAAACAAATCTCAAAATATTCCCTCTTCTGTCAAATGTCTGTCATGTGTGAGGTCCCCATGAAGCATCACACGGGGTGCCATAGTTCTCGCCGTGCCCTCTGGAGAAGGGGGGACGCGTCCATGGCTGTGGGGGGCCTGGATGGGGGCAGCCCTCACACCAGCCAGACTGCAGCTGAATGGGAAGAAATCAGAGAGGGAGACAAACCATGAGAGACTCTGAACTCTAGGAAACACACCGAGGGTTGCTGGAGGGGAGGTGGGTATGCGGGGAATGGGCCAGCTGGGGGGACACAGAGGAGGGCCCGTGATGTGATGAGCCCTGGGTGTTATATAAGACCGATCGGTCACAGAACTCTACGGCCGAAGCTAGCGAGGCACTCTGTTGGCCAATTGAATTTAAATTAAAAAAAAAAGAAGGGTCAGAATCAGAGGGGCAGAGGAACCATGAGAGACCCTGGACTCTGGGAAACCAACGGAGGGTTTCAGAGGGGAGGGGCTGGGGGATGGGTGAGCCCGGTGATGGGTGTGAGGGGGGCATGAAGCCCGGAGCCCTGGGCGCTGTGCACAATCAGTGCATCGTGGAACACTGTACCAAAACCCAAAGTACTGAATGGTGACCGGCGTTAACAACAACAACAAAACCCAAAACCCCCCTGCAGTTTACGGTGGAGACTCTATATGGTCCCAAGATTTACACGCAGATTTTTCTTCCTCGGATTAAGTAGCAGAGAGTGATGCACAAGGGAATGGACAGTGAAGAGAGACAAAGCGGGGAAGGGAAGGGAAATGGTCTTGCTTACTGGGATGTGTTTCGAGAAGCCTGAGCTGACCGGCGTTCAGTCTGGACACACGGCTCTTGGGACCAATCGAGGTATTTACTCAGAAGAAGAGAAGCCTTAGTTAAGGGACATGGTGATTAATTTTATGTGCTGACTTGTCTGGGCCACCGGGTTCCCAGACATTTGGTCAAACATTATTCTGGGTGTTTCTGTGAGGGTGTTTGGAATGAGATTAACATTTAAATTGGACTTTGAGTAAAACAGAATGACCTCCAAAATGTGGTGGACCTCATGCAGTCGGCTGGGCTTGCCAGCCTCGTAATCACACGGCCCAATCCCTTATAATAGGTCTTTTTCTGTATATATGCTTGTCCTTTTGGTTCTGTTTCTCTGGAAAACCCTGATAAAAGGGGCATTAATGATTTGTTTTCGAGCTGTCATTTTAAGCAGACAAACTGAAAGGGGTTAAACTCATTTGGTGCAGCATAAGGGAAACTGAGGGGACACAGTGGGGTCACCCTGCAGGGACCGCCAGGCTTTGAGTGTCTTCCTCCAGATCTTCTAAGTCCTTTTGCATGGTTCAGGCAGGTGCCTTGAGCCCAGACCAGGACCCACACGGACCCTGGTCCTCACCTTCCACGTCAAGGCATTCTGTAACTTCCCCCAACCCAGAATACAAGCCCACCTCTACCCCATGTGGACCAGATGTGGAGGATCTTTGAAATTTGAGTTTATGGGTCTTTCTGGGTTCCTAAGGCCAGGCCCTGGTTACACGGGGTGACATGTTAAGCAGATCACTCCTGTATGTTTCCTTTTATTATCTTGATTTGACATAAACACAAGAGCCCCATATCGATGCATCTTCTGTACTCCAAATATACAATTAAACACACAAATACCCATTGGCTTGCCAATGAAACATGAGGCCAGACCTACTCATCCCATAAACTCATGAGCAAAGGCAACGTGAATAATCTGAAATGACTCCCAGAGACCCAGTGACAAGACCTCAGCTGGCAGCTTGAGTGGTTTTATGGGATAGCGTTTTCTTAGTGAAATACCACTAGTATTTGTTGTGGTGCCCTTGTTAGTAATTATAGGAACTATTTTGTCTCAGTAAAATCTGTTTCCCTGGTGACACAGGAATTCTGACTCGATGGAAGGACCTCATTTCTGAAGACCAGTCATGAGCCCCAACACACCTGGTCACTGCCCTGCCCTTCCTAAGAGGCGGTGCTGCCCCAGGAGCCCCTGCCGCCCAGGCAGCCAGCGTCCGTGTGCTCACTCCTCGCCCTTCCACCCCGCTGGGGCTCATTCCGTCCTCTGATGCTGCTTCCACCTGATGAGGTTGCCACTGATGTTGCTTTTAAATTCCCCTTTCCCCCCAATCATGGAAACATTAATGTTCACTGCAGAAAAATTGTGTGTAGACACAAAGAAAATTAAAATGTCCTAAGTTTCTCTTTCAGGGATCATGTCTGTACAGTTCTGGTCTATCTTTTCCCTATCTTTTCATATATGTGTTCATTAGTCAATGTGCATTTAATTATTAGGTGATTATAATGTGTAATGGACAATCTGAAGGGGTGGGAAACACAATCAAGTTCCTCAATGGGCTAAAAAAATCTAGTTGAAAGACATCACATATCTATATTCTTCTATTTTACAAGCATTTATCAGTATCCGCTAGGTGAGTGTCCCCCAAATAGCTCAGAGTTTGGGGTAATGGCGGATGCAGCAACAGGATGATGAGGCATGCCTGCGAGGTGTTGTGAGTCTGTATAACAGGTGTGTCACCAAAAGCACATCCCAAGTGTGGATGATGGAGTGAATGTTGGTCCCGCCATTGTGCTGCTCTATGGTGTGAAACCCTAGTCCGGGATAATCATGCAAGAGATTCACGTGGGCAAGTGTTATTAGCTGCCAAATAGATGGTGAACACAGTATTTAATTAAAACTGAGACTGACATTTTCAAGGGCCTCCAGGAGGTGAAGAAGCAGAAATTGCCAAGTGAACAAGGAAAATTGAATGGTAAATGCATCGTGATATTTTGTTTGAAGTAACTAACCCTAGAGGAACTATGAAGTCATTGGTCATGAACTCCTCTTCGGGTTTATTTAAGTGGTGAGAAAAGGCTCCAGCTGCTGCCTCTGATAGGCTGGAAGGGAGGCCAAGAGTGAGGGACAGCTGGGAAGGTGGGGTTTCTGAAGAGTGGGGTTTGGAGGGGACGGACAGACACGCAAGGAGCCGTGGGATGCTAAGGTCAACCTTACCTACATGTTTGTTCTAAACTGTTGGCTCAACAATATAAGGAAATGAAACAACAAATCGGAGTTTAAAAAATTCCCGCGAATTTATTTTGGTGGACAATGTGTCCATCTTGGCAAGCAGCTTTCCAGCCTATAGGTTGTTCACTTAGACATGTGTCAGGATTCCTTCCAAGACCCTTGCTTGGCTGTGGACATGACTCCTAAAGTAGCATGAAATAAAATTTCTCAGTCTCAATCAGTTCCCAGCCGTGGAGGGTGCACCTTAAGCCACATGCGTGTAGATCCCAAACCCCACGAGCCCTGCCTTGATTTTCGCCTCTGAAGCACTGCGATGCCGCCTGCTTCTATCGAGCGGGGACTTCCCTTCACCGCACGGAGTCGGATACATTCCCTGCCGCCTGATCACCAGGTTTTTGAGGTACTTTGCAGGGTTGACTCTTGACCATCCTCAAGTTCTCAGTCCCCTTGTTATCATGACCAAATACCCTTGACATGGAAGTAATGAGCCCCACAATGAGATAAGTCTTGTAATAAGACTGATCTCCCAAATGCTGAGTCGGAAGGCCTCACTTCTTAGGAAATCTTTTCACCACCAAGTCCAGATTTTTAAACTCGCTTCATTGGTGCAGTCTGTACTACTCCTGTCTGTTTCTCCTTCTCCTTGTCACTTTCTCTTGTGTGTCTATAGAGAAGACATCCATAGGAAGAGGGTGGACATAACCCATAAGACCAGGCAAGGACTGATGAGTTCAGATTTTCAGACTGGAATCCTTTGGGCAGAATTAACCTTGGCCACACTTTCAAACCTTTTGAATGCTTTCTGTCAGCCTATTTTATATTCCTAGGATTTGTTTTGTTTGATTTTGTCTTCCTACAGATGATGGTTTGGCCCCATTTTAGAAAATATTGATTTGGCCTTTTTTTTTTTTTTTAAAAAGAGGGAGAGACGTAGCAGGAAGGAGCAGAGGGAGAATCTAAAGCAGGCCTCATGCTGGGCATGGGTTGGGGAGTGCTTGACCTCACGATCAGGAGATTACGACCTGAGACAAGGTCAAGAGCTGGATGCTTAACCAACTGAGACACCCCGAGATTTGCTTTTGAAATAAGATTTTCCTAAAGTTCTCATCTGCTTTTGAATTTTTTCCAGGCATAGCTGATTCATACCTGAATTACTATGTATTGCCTATGCTCCCCTGTGCCATCTCATGAGTAATGGAAACCACAAAACATATATCAAATTCAAAAGAACAGTTGTCACAACTCTTTCACTTCTCACATTTTTACAGGTCCTGCAGGGGTTATATGCCCACAGGATTTTCAGCTGGCTGATTAGTTGAGTCTCTCAGAAGACTGAGAGTGTTCTCTGAGTTCACATCATCTTGCATTTTAGTCCATGACCTTCCCTCCCTACAGGGACCCTTTTCTTCTGTTTCGTCCTTCTCTCTGGAGACTTCAACATTGCTTTCTCTGTTAGTTCTGTACCTCAGGCTGTTAATGTGCTTAAATCATTTACATCCCAGGAAGAAAAAAAATAAGAAAACAAATGAGTGTAAAACACTCTCATATACACTCTCAAACTTTCTCTGTAGCTTCTCAGCAAAACTTTCTACAGAAGAACCAGAGTTCATTGTCTTCTCGCCCCCCCGACATGCCCCTCCCTGCCCAGTGAAGTCAGCAAGCTATGAAGCTGTCAGCACAATCCGTGCAACCTCTATGCTGCCCACCACCCATGGTCAGCCTTGCTCAGTTTGGCCTCTTGGCGGCCTTTGACATGCGGGCCAGCACTGCTGGGCGTTCCCCTCTGTGGATCTCCGTTTAGTTCACTGAAGCTGGTATAACCACAATGTCGTGGGCTGTGTGACTTAAACAATAAACACTGATTTCTCACTGTCTGGAGGACAGCAAGTCCGAGGTTCTGTCTGGACCGGGCCTGCTTCGTGGTTCATCGATAGTCATCCTCTAGCTGTGTCCTCTCATGGCCAAAGCAACCAGAGCTCTCTGGTGTCATTTGTATAAGAGCACTAATCCTGCTCATGGGGGCTCCGTCCTCATAACCAAACACCCCCTACAGGTCCCATCTCCAGACCATCACACTTGGGACTACGAATTTTGAGGTGAGGGACACAAACATTCCATCTACAGCAGCTTCTTTTTAAAAAAGTATTTTATTTACTTATTGCGAGAGAGAGAGAGTGAGAGCATGAGAGGGGAGAAGGTCAGAGGGAGAAGCAGACTCCCCGCGGAGCTGGAAGCCTATGCGGGACTTGATCCTGGGACTCCAGGATCATGACCTGAGCTGAAGGCAGTGGCTCAAACAACTGAGCCACCCAGCCCCCTCGCTTTTTAAAATATTTTATTTACAGCAGCTTCTTTTGCTGTTCACTCCTGATTCTCAACCTTCATACCGGACCAGACCTTCATCTCCCTGTGGCCTCCTTTACCCTGGTATCTCCCACAGAGTCAGTTCCGGGGCTCTCTCCCCTGGTATCTCTTATAGAGTCAGTTCCGGGGTTCTCTCCCCTGGTATCCCCTACAGAGTCAGTTCCGGGGTTCTCTCCCCTGGTATCCCCTACAGAGTCAGTTCCGGGGCTCTCTCCCCTGGTATCTCCTACAGAGTCAGTTCCGGG
>PITA01027365.1:0-21085 GCA_004023965.1 Spilogale gracilis | reverse complement strand
TCCTGTACCCAAATGTTTATAGCAGCAATGTCCACAACAGCCAGACTAAGGAAAGAGCCCAGATGTCCATCAAGAGATGAATGTACAAAGATGATATGGTATATAGATATACAATGGAATATTAATAGCCATCAAAAAAAAGAAAGAATGAAAGAAAGAAAGGAAGGAAGGAAGGAAGGAAGGAAGGAAGGAAGGAAGGAAGGAAGGGAGAAAGAAAGGAAAGAAGGAAGGAAAGAAAGAAAGAAAGAAAATAAAAAGAAATCTTGCCACTTGTAGCAGCCTTGATGGAACTTGATGGAACTAGAGGGTATTATGTTAAGTGAAATAAGTCAATTACAGAGAATTGTGGAATTTATTAAACAAAACATAGAAGCATAGAGGAAGGGAAGGATAAAGAAGCAGGAATGAATCAGAGAGGGAGACAAACCATAAGAGACTCTTCACCACAGGAAACAAACTGAGGGTTGCTGGAGGGGAGGAGGGTGGGAGAATGGGGTTGGACATTAAGGAAGGCACATGATATAATGAGCACTGGGCGTTATATAAAATAGATGACTCACTGAACTCTACCTCTGAATATAATAATGCATTATATGTTAATCAATGAATTTCAATTAAAAAATATATCCTACTACAGACAAAGAAAGCACTTCGTAATGATGAAAGCATCATTCTGTCTGGAAGCTATGACAATTACAAACATATGCAGCTAATAACAGAATACAATTGCATGAAATAAAACTTGACAGAAATGAAGGGAAACAATGCTTGAAGACTTTAATACTCTACTTCAATAAGGATTGAACAACTATCTATTAGAGATAGAGAGAAGATCAACAAAGGAATATAGAACTTGGCTAACACTATAAACCAAACAGACCCAACCAATATGCATAGAATACTCCACCCAACAACAAAATGTACATTCTTCCCATATGCAGAGGATATTCCCACATTCTCTAAGACAGATCAGGTAGTAGGCCATAAAATGAACTTCAGTAAATTTAAAAGATGGAAATATTGCAAAATATATGCTCTGACCTCAATGAAATGAGATTAAAAGTCAAATGGAATAAAATTTTAAAATAAATATGTTGACATTAAGAAACACATTCCTAAATAACCATGGGTCAAGGAATAATCAAAAGGGAAATCAGGAAATACTTTGAGATAAATTAAAATGAAGACACAATATGCCAAAACTTTTGGGATATAGCTACAACAGAGGTTGGAGGGAAATATATAGCTTAATTTATATTAAGAAAGAAGGCATTTTTAAAAATAATTTATTTTATTTTTTCAGTGTTCCATGATTCATTTTTTATGCACCACACCCATGTGTCATCCTGTTACTTTTGGCCATTCTAACTGGTGGAAGGTGGTATCTCAGTGTGGTTTTGATTTGAATTTCCCTGATAGCTAATGATGATGAACATTTTTTCATGTGTCTGTTAGCCATTTGCATGTCTTCTATGGAGAAGTGCCTGCTCATGTCTTCTGCCGATTTTTTGATGTGATCATCTTTTTTTTGGTTGTTGAGTTTGAGGAGTTCTTTATAGATCTTGGATATCAGTCCGTTGTCAGCAGTGTCATTTGTGAATATCCTCTCCCATGTTTTGTTGAATGTTTCCTTTGCTGTGCAGTAGCTTTTTATTTTGATGAAGTCCCAAAAGTTCATTTTCACTTTTGTTTCCTTTGCCTTTGGAGACATGTCTTGAAAGATGTTGCTGTGGCCAGTGTCGAAGAGGTTTCTGTCTATGTTCTCCTCTAGGATTATGATAGATTCCTGTCTCATATTGAGGGCTTTTATCCATTTTGAGTTTATTTTTGTGTGTGGTGTAAGAGAATGATCAAGTTTCATTATTGTATATATAACTGTCCAATTTGCCCAACATCATTTATTGAAGAGACTGTCTTTTTTCACTGGATATTTTTTCCTGCTTTGTCAAAGATCATTTGACCATAGAGTTGAGGTTTATATCTGGACTCTCTACTCTGTTCCATTGGTTTATGTGTCTGTTTTTGTGCCAGTACCATACTGTCTTGGTGATCACAGTTTTGTAATAAAGCTTGAAATCAGGTAACATGATGCCTCCAGCTTTGTTTTTCTTTTTCAACATTTCCTTAGCAATTTGGAGTCTTTTCTGGTTCCATACAAATTTTAGAATTGTTTTTTCCAGCACTTTCAAGAATGCTGGCGGAATTTTGATTGGGATGGCATTGAGTATTGATTGCTCTGAGCAGTATAGACATTTTAACAATGTTTATTCTTCCAATCCATGAGCATGGAATGCTCTTCCATCTTTTTGTGTCTTCTTCAAGTTCTTTCATGAATGTTCTGTTGTTCCTCAAGTACAGATCCTTTACTTCTTTGGTTAGGTTTATTCCAAGGTATCTTATGGTTTTTGGTGCTATAGTAAATGGAATCAATCCTCTAATTTTCCTTTCTATATTTTCATGATTAGTGTATAAGAAAGCAATTGATTTCTGTGCATTGATTTTATATCCTGCCACATTACTGAATTGTTGTATGAGATCTAGTAATTTGGGGCCACCAAATTCTTTTGGGTTTTCCACATCTGTGAAGAAAGAGTTTGACTTCTTTTTTGCCATTTTGAGTCCCTTTAATTTCTTTTTGTTTTCTGATTGCTGTTCTAGGACTTCTAGCACTATATTGAACAACAGCGGTGAGAGTGAGCATCCTTGTCTTGGTCCTGATCACAATGGGAAGACTGTAAGCCTTTCCCCACTGAGAATGATATTCACTGTGGGTGTTTCATAGATAGATTTTTTGAAGTTTAGGAATGTTCAGTCTATTCCTATACTTTGAAGAGTTTTAATCAGGAATGGATGCTGTATTTTGTCAAATGCTTTCTCCGCATCAATTGAGAGGACCATGTAGTTCTTTTCTCTTCGCTTATTGATTTGTTCTGTTGCATTGGTTGATTTGTGAATCACCTGACTTGCATCCCAGGGATAAATCCCACCTGGTCATGGTGGATAATCTTTTTAATATACTGTTGGATCCTACTGTCTAGGATCTTATTGAGAATCTTGGCATCCATATTCATCAGGGCTATTGGTCTGAAATTCTCCTTTCTGATGGGGGTCTTTGCCTGGTTTGGGGATCAAAGTAATGCTGGCATAATAGAAAGAGTCTGGAAGTTTTCTTTCTCTTTCTATTTTTTGAAACAGCTTTAGGAGAATAGATATTATTTTTTCTTTGAATGCTTGGTAGAATTCCCCAGGGAATCCATCAAGTCTTGTTTTTTGGGAGGTTTTTGGTAACTCCTTCAATCTCATTATTAGATATAGGTCTATTCAGATTGTCAGTGTCTTCCTGTTTCAGTCTTGGAAGTTTATAGGTTTCCAGGAATGCATCCATATCTTCTAGGTTGTTTAACTTATTGGCATAGAGCTGTTGATAATAATTTCTGATGATTGTTTCTATTTCTTTAATGTTAGTTGTGATCTCTCCCCTTTCATTCATAATTTTATTCATTTGGGTCCTCTCTATTTTCTTTTTTTTTTAAAGATTTTATTTATTTGACAGAGAGAAACACAGCCAGAGAGGGAACACAAGCAGGGGGAGTGAGAGAGGGAGAAGCAGGCTTCCTGCTGAGCAGGGAGCCAGATGTGGGACTTGATCCCGGGTCTCTGGGATCATAACCTGAGCCGAAGGCAGTCGCTTAACCAACTGAGCCACCCAGGTGCCCCCCTCTCTATTTTCTTTTGGATTAATTTGGCCAGTGGTTTATTAATCTTAGTAATTCTTTCAAAGAACCAGCTTCTAGTTTTGTTGATGTGTTCTACTGTATCTCTAGTATCTAATTCATTGCTCTCTGTTCTAATCTTAAGTATTTCCCTTCTTGTGTGTGGGGTTGGCTTAATTTGTTGCTGATTGTCCAGTCCTTTAAGGTGTAAAGAGACTTGGTGTATTTGGAATTTTTTAATTTTTTTGAGTGAGACTTGGGTGGCTATGTATTTCCCCCTTAGGACCACCCTTGCCATATCCCATAGGTTTTGGACCAATGTAACTTCATTCTCATTGGTTTCCATGATTGTTTAAGAAAAGGCATATTTTGGGGCACCTGGGTGGCTCAGTGGGTTCAGCCTCTGCTTTCGGCTCAGATCATGATCTCAGGGTCCTGGGATCAAGGCCCGCATCAGGCCCTCTGCTCAGCAAGGAGCCTGCTTCCTCCTCTCTGTCTGCCTGCCTCTCTGCCTACTTGTGATCTCTCTCTCTCTGTCAATAAATAAATACAATCTTTAAAAAAAAAAGAAAGAAAAGCCATATTTTTTAAAAAATATCAATACTTTAAACATGCAACTTAAGACACAAAAGGAGACGAGGGACATCAGAAAAATGGAGGGTTTGTCTCCCCAACAAAACCAATAAACAACAGCAACCAAAATAGTTCTGGGAAACCTCTGGGTTACAATTAAGAAGCAAAAACACTGGCAAATTTCAAAAACAGAGGATGGCCACATAGAGAAGTAAAGGAAGCATTTTACCCATGTCTTCCCATCTCCCATCCCAAAGCAATTTGAAGAATCCTCTCAGTGAAATTATAACCCACAAGAAAAAGGAGAACAGGAGAACTCCAGCAAGCCCCATCACTGTAGATATTTTGCAGCCTTTGATCCAGAGTCTTTCCGTACTCTTCACCAATCCTGATCCTAGCTGATGGAGCCAATCCTGATCCTAGCTGATGGAGCTACCTAGAGTCTCCCCTGCCTGCATCTACTTCCCCAGGCTAGAGCTGTCACTACAGTGAGACCTGCCTCCGGGTGCCCCAGTTGCTGCCATGCCTCACTCACCAGAACTGGAAAGCCTAAGCACCTCACCACATATAGAGCCAGAGCTACCACTGCTTTGCATACCCCTACATGCCCCATGTAGCAGCCTTGGACTAATTATTGAGCAGTCTCCTGATTACCACCCCCTATCCTAGGTCACCTTCAACAACAGCCCTCCCAGCTTCCCTGAGCCCCTCTATCATGGGTCCCATGTATCTCTGAACTATCATTGCCAGCAGTCCTCCCTTAAGCCCCTTAAGGAAGGGCTGTGATGAAGCATTTTCAGGGATTGAAATCTGTCCTTCTGTCTCTGTCCTCTGACTCACCCCTGAGGCTAAACTTGGGATTTTCAGCCACCATGACAGGCTGTGCTGCTACTGTACCCTGGGCCTCAGAAACAAGCTACAGCTGCACCTTCCATCCCAGGACCCTTGCTTCTGTTTTTCTTCTCCTGTCTTCCCAGACTCATTGAAGGGAGCCCCTAGACCCAGATCTTCGTGCCATGGGATATCTGCACACACCCACACCTTAGACACCATTGCCAATGCCTCAGAAAACTCACTTGAGCCCCAGGATCCAGGTGCTGTGGTAGTTTTGTTCACCTGACTCCAGGATCCTGGGTCAGCTATTCCTCTAAATTCCAGCACACCAGAAAAAGTGCTAAGATGGATCCCCTAGACTAGAACTTTCAGCCATAGGTGAAAAAGAAGTACAGGAAGACTGCAACAGCCTTCACCTGCAAGGATCTCGCCCTATCCACCTCTGCCACTCATAGAACCTCTGCAATCTTCACCACAGCCAGGTCAATGTCAAGGCCAGCTGATGGAACTGCACAGAAACTAGGCCACTCTGATTTCCAAGAACTAAAATACTGCATTCCAACCCTGGTGCCATCTGACCAGAAGCATATAACAGTTGGAGATATATATGCACCCAGTAGGGGAATATCTAAATATATTAAACAATTATTAACAAATCAGGAGAGAAAAATAGATAGCGATGCAATAATAGTAGGGGACTTCAATACCATGATTTCAGTAATGAGGAGATAATCTGGACAACAATTAATAGAAAAAGAAATGGATGTGAATGACACTTTAGGCCAAAAGGAACTAAGAGATATACATAACATTGCATTCAAAACTAGCAGAAAACACATCTTTTCTAATGCACAAGGAACATTCTCCACAATAAAGCATGTTAGGTCAGAAAACAAGTCTTAATAAATTTAAGAAGATTGAAATCATATCAAGTATCTTCTCTGACTGCAATGATATGAAACTAGAAATCAATAACTGGAGGAAAAACTGAGAAATTCACAAGTATGTGTAAATTAAATAACATAGTTTTGAACAATGAATGGATCAAAGAAGAAATCAAAATGTATGTTAAAACAAACAAATATGGAAAAACATACCAAAATCTATGGAATGAATCAAAAGCTTTTCTAAAGAGCAATTTGTAGTAATGAAATTCTACATTAAAAGGAAAGACTTAAAAAATATCATTACACCTGAAGAAGTAGAAATGGAAGAAAAAACTAAGCCCAAGAAGGGATAAAATAATGAAGATCAGAGCAGAAATACATGACATAGAGACCAGAAAGACAATTTAAAAAGATCAGCGTTTGGTCATACACATAATGCATCATAAATATACAAAAGCATCATATGACATTTGGGAAACTCCCAGACATCAGTCTGAGTTTGATCCTGATTTTCATTCTTCATAATAAAACTGGAATTGTCAATATAGCAAAAAAAAAAATCAATAAAACTAAAAGTTATAGTTTGTTTCGTTGTTTTTTTGTGGGGTTTTGTGTGTGTGTGTGTGTGTGTGTGTGTGTGTGTGTGTGTTTTGAGATAGAGGGGGGAAAAAGAGTGCACAAACAGGTGGGGAAGGGCAGAGAGAGAGAATAGCAAGCAGGCTCCTCATCCAGTACAGACCTTGACACAAGCCAAAGTCAGGAGTCAGATCCCAACCAACAGAACAACCCGGACACCCCTTTAAAAGTTGGTTTTTTGGAAAAAAAAAACTAAATTGGCAAATTTTAGCTTGACTTACAGAGGAAAAGAGGAAAGCTCTACCATAAGGACCTGGAGTAAGTCCTCTGCAGTGAGCTCCCATGTAAAGAGGGACAAGGGCTGTTTTTCCACCTTCCCCAAACCTGCCTGTCCCTGCAGCCCTGCTATTTCTACCCGGATCCAGTGATGATGAACTCCCCTCCTCTGCCCCTGCACACACCAGCCTGCAGAGGAAGAAAGGAGAGAGGCAAGGTGGGTTGCTTGATGGGCCTCCAGGAGACCCCTTGACTTCCCAAGATCTGACCCAGCATGCTGCTCTGCCCACAGTAGTGCAAGACCTGCCTGGGAGGTAGGCAGTGAGGGAAATTACAACTGATACCACAGAAATAAGTAGGATCATTAAAGACTATTGTGGACAATTATATGCCAACAAATTAGGGGATTTAGAAGAAATGGAAAAATTCCTAGAAATACATAACTTACCAAGACTAAATCATGAATAAATAGGAAATCTGAGCAGATCAGTAGGAAGAAGGGACCTTGAATTAGTAGTCAAAAACCTACCAGCAAACAAAATCCCAGGATTAAATGACTTTATGGGTGAATTCTAACAAATATTTAAATAAGAATTAATTAGCAATCCTTCTCAAACTCTTCCAAAAAATTGAAGAGGAAGGAACACTTCCAAACTCATTTTACAATACCAGCATTCCCCTGACACTGAAACCAGACAAGGACACTCTAAGGAAAAGAAAATTACAGGCCAACATCCCTGACAAACTCAGATGCAAAAATCCTAAACAAAATACAGCAAGGTGAATTCAAGAACACACTATAAGAATCATACACCAGGATCAAGTAGGATTCAACCCTGGAATGCAAGGATAGTTCAACATATGCAAATAAATAAATTGAATACACAACACTTACAGAATGAAGAATATAAATCATTTAATAGTTTCAGTAGATGCACAAAAAATGATTGACAAAATTCAACATCCTTTTATGATAGAAATTCTCAACAGATTGGGTATAGAAAGAATATTCCTGGGGTGCCTGGGTGGCTCAGTTGGTTAAGCGACTGCCTTCGGCTCAGGTCATGATCCTGGAGACCTGGGATTGAGCCCCACATCGGGCTGCCTGCTCGGCAGGAAACCTGCTTCTCCCTCTCTCACTCCCCCTGCTTGTGTTCCCTCTCTGGCTGTGTTTCTCTCTGTCAAAGAAATTTTAAAAATCGTTAAAAAAAAGAATATTCCTTAACATGATAAAGAAAATATTTGATAGGCCCACAGTTAGCATCACACTCAGTGGTGAAAAGTTAAAAGATTTTCCTCTAAGATCAGAAACAAGACAAGGATGCTCATTCTTCCTTATTCATTAAACTGATAGTGAAAGACCCAGTAAGAGCAACCGGGCAAGAAGAAGGAGGAAGAGGAGGAGGAGGAGGAGGCATCTACACCAGAAAGGAAAAAGTAAAACTGTCATTATTTATAAAAAACATACTCTTTGATACAGAAATTCCTAAAGGCACAACCAAAAACTGTTAGAAGAAATGACTTCAGTAAATTTGCAGGATACAAAACCAGTGTATAGCAATCAGCCACAATTTCTAAACATTAATAAGGAACTATATGAAACAGACATAGAAAAAACAACTCCACTGACAAAGCATCAAAAACAATAAAGTGCATAGTAATAAATTTAACAAAGGAGTTTAAAGAACTGTATTCCAAAAATGATAAGATACCAAGGAAAGAGATTTAGGGAGTCACAGATAAATGGAAAGATATCCCATATTCTTGGATTAGAAGAATTAATATTGTAAAACTTTTGATCACCTAAAGTGACCTAAAGTTTCAATGTAATCTCAGTCAAAATTCCAATGGCATTTTTCTCAAAAATAGAAAAAAAAATCTTAAAATATATATGGAAACACAAAAGACTCCAAATAGCCATGGCAATTCTGAGAAAGAACAAAGCTGAAGGCATCACCTTTGTTGATTTCAGGCTATATTACAAGGCTATAGTAATAAAAACAGCATGATACTGGCATAAAAATAGGCACATAGATTGATGAAACAGAACAGAGAGCCCAGACATAAACCCACTCATATAGACAGTCAGCTAATATTTTACAAGGGTGTGAAGACCACACAATGAGGAAAAGACAGTTTCTTCAATTAATGGTCCTGGGAAAACTGGTATCCACATACAAAGAATGAAACTGGGTCCCTAACCTATACCACTGACACAAAAATAAACTCAAAATGTATCAAAGACATAAATATAAGACAAAACTATAAAGGTCCTAGAAGAAAGCTTAGTAAAACAAATCTTTGACATTGGTTTTGGCAATGATTTATTGGATAAAACATCAAAAACACAGGAAATAAAAACTAAAGCGTTTGAGACTACTTTAAACTAAAAATCTTCTACACAACAAAGGAAAACACCGATAAATTGAAAAGACAACCTATAAAAAGGGAGAAAATATCCACAAAGCATATATCTAATGAGGGATTAATGCCAAAACATAAGAAGAGCTCATACAACTCAAAATCAGGGAAAAAAAAATCCGAATAATTCCATTTTAAAATAGGCAAAGAACTGAAAACATTTTTGCAAAGAAGACATACAAATGACTAATAAGTGTATAAAAAGCTGCTTAAGGGGTGCCTGGGTGGCTCAGTTGGTTAAGCGACTGCCTTCGGCTCAGGTCATGATCCCTGAGACCCGGGAATGAGTCCCACATCAGGATCCCTGTTCGGCGGGAAGCCTGCTTCTCCCTCTCTCACTCCCCCTGCCTGTGTTCCCTCTCTGGCTGTGTTTCTCTCTGTCAAATAAATAAAATCTTTAAAAAAAAAAAAAAAAAAAAAAAAGCTGCTTAACGTTAATCATCGCAAACATGCAAACCAAAACCACAGTATCACCTCATGCCTGTTAGAGTGACTGTTATCAATAACTGAATTCTATCATGGAAAAGGTTTTAGAAGCATTCTTCGAATATCTTCACAATTTACCAGGGACACAAACTCTTCAGAGTGGGAAACAGTGCCTCTCACTGAATTACTTGGCACAGTGCAGCTGATCTCCCCAAAGGAAAAAAACCCGGCAAACTCAGGCCTGTCCTTCATTTTCCCATGTGATATAGTAGGAACTCCCATATTAAGAAGCCATCAATAACTGAGATAATTAGGAGAGAAATTTATCCTCTGCTACAGTGAATAGTCTCCCCAGTTGATCAGGCCTGCTGAGTAAAGAAGGGAATAGAGAGATGCTTCTTTTCAGTGTCCAAGTGTCAGAAAGGGTTCCTAGTCCTATATTTAAATTTCTATACAGGAAATCTACTGGAAAAAATAGATTGAAGGATTTGCAAACTTACTGGGTGATGTCTCAGTGAGAGTGAGAAAGCAGTAACAAACTGTAAGAGAAGAAATCCAGGACAAGTTCAAAGTGAGCCTTCATGGTACCAATCTTGTTACAACTCCTTAATGTCATGGATCTTTATTCAGCACCAGAAAAGAACAGGAATATGAATGGGTAGTGAGACACAGTATTGGTCCTGATAATTTTGCTCAACAATACAAAATCCTATTCTATACTTCAGTTACCATATTGCTCTTGAATCAGTAGCAATGAAAAAACATTGTGGTTCAAATCAAAAGCTTTCATGTTTAGCAAATTATATAACCCAAAGCAAATTTGGGGCTGATGTATCGGATTTACAACTGGGTCATGGCGTAAGGAGAAGGGAGAGGAGGGTGCTGGTTAAATTAGCCCAGGCCCTGAAGGACTCACTGCTCTGGAAAATACACTTGTGTCCTTACTGATGGTCAGCACCTACTCATGTGCTGGCCCCGAGGAGGGGACATTTACTGCCTAGACCCTGAGCAGGCAGTCAGCATGTTTCCCATCTCTGCTCAAGTGTGAGCCTGACCCGCCCAACCCCCTCTTAATGCAGTCCTTCCTCTGCCTTCAAGCCCAGGCGCTCAGAGGTTGACACAATGGCCCTAAATCTGTTTGGCCCACAGCTGAGCCCACCCACAATCACAGCAAACAATCTCTCATTCTTCTAATTGTAATGGGTTTCCCCATTGTGTTTGGAAAGTTTTGCAACATAGTTACTGTATGTTGGATTCACATGCCTAGAAGATATCCTGTAAAATACAGTGCTTAACTGAGAATTGCCTTCACAATGGGGAGTATTACCCTACACTCCTTGGATGTCTTTACTTATAAAACTTTTTGGAAACTTGACCAAAGTCTGTGTTACTATCTAAAATTTACACTGAAAACCTCAGAGAAATAGTAACACATTGGATGGTTGCAGGAAGGGAGAAGCTGTGTGGGCATAGGAAGTAGTTATGAGACCAGGGTTGTGGTTGAAGGGGAAGGATGATGACATAAAGCTTTGCATAAACCACACTTAAATGAAACCATGACGCATTGGTAAAAACTTTTCTTCCAGCTAACAAGGCAAGAGAGGAAAAGCAAGGGCCCCTGGGTGGCTCAGTTGGTTAAGCGACTGCCTTCGGCTCAGGTCATGATCCCGGAGACCTGGGATCGAGTCCCACATTGGGCTCCCTGCCTGGCGGGAGACCTGCTTCTCCCTCTCACTCCCCCTGGTTGTGTTCCCTCTCTGGCTGTGTTTCTCTGTGTCAAATAAATAAAATCTTAAAAAAAAAAAAGAGAGAGAGAGAGAGAGAGAGAGAGAGAGAGAGAGAGAGAGAGAGAGAGAGAGAGAGAGAAAGCAGCATCACTTGTCTCTGGCAGACTAAACTGTCAAGAAGGCATACCCAAACCGGCCGTGGCAGGCAGGGGTGGGGGGAGAGAAACGCCGTTCCGTTCCCATCTCAGTTCGGTGAAACTGGTGTGAGGAACACTCATTTATGGAACAGTGTGCAGAATTTCTGAAGTTACGGCCTATGTTGTCCCCACTGAGTCTCTTCTCTACCTTTCTTCCTCCCCAACAGGATTTCATGGTCCTCTGGGGGTTGGGGTGGGGATCATGGCCACAAAGTTTCCAATTTTAGTTGGGCTTCCACCTACTGTTCCAACCTTTTACATATCTTAGTCATTTCTGTTTCTCAGTTCCCTCCAACTGTTCTTTTTTTACCCACTCACTATATGGAATCAAAATAATTACTTTGTACCTCACACGTAAGGAGAAGAGGAACAACATGAACACTCCCCAAACCCAATAAAGCCTTAAATTCAGAACCCATGAACGGTGATAATCAAGTGAGCAGAGACAGAAGAGCACCACTGAGGTTCACACTGCTTTCCCTCCAAAAGGAAACTTTCAGAGGAAATGCACAGTCTGTAGAAAGTGCAGCAACTTTCACGTTGGAACCTCTGGGGTCCAGGGCAGCCTTGACCCTTTGCTGCATTCAGCAGTGGTCTCAGCACAGGGACACTTGTTTGGTTTTTGATGAAGCTGGAACGTTGTTTAGTCTCAGAGTGTCTGAACCTGTAAGATTCCTAGTCTGACTGAATAAAATTCCAGAGTCTTCAGTGGTGCATGGATATGTCCCAAGTGTGTCATCTCTTTAAATAACCTTCAGGTAAATGACACAGGCATGCATGCATGAACCAAATACCGGGTCAGGTGTGAGCAACAGAGAGGAGGGACAGCTCTTTTCTTCCCACAAGGTGCCCACAGGGAAGAGCCACACAACAGCAACTCTCCATCTCGGGCTTACCCTGGTGAAACACTGCCAGGGAGAGGCAACTGAAGGTGTGTGGATGGGGCCAGAGGCCCAAGCAATTCCTTCTTCAGAAGAATCATGTGGTCTCCTGCCTGGGAGGGGAAGTGTGGCCTAAATGCCCTTCTGGGCCACAGAGTAGAGTAGCCAGCCCTCTAGCACGTCACCCTGAGGTTAGACTGCCTGAGTTTGGATTCTGTCTCCACCCCTTCCTGATGGTGGGGCCTTAGGCAAGTGTCTACCTCCTCCATGCTGCAATTTCCTAACTGGTAAAATAGGAAAGGGAGGTGGTAATAATATACCTACCATGTGATATCATGGAGATAATGTTTTTATTATCATGTTTTTATTAATTTTCATTATCATTAATTGTTAATGTTAGTTTTTAATTATAGTTTTTATTAATTATCTGATTAATACTTTATTATTATATTTACATATTTATATATGAATTTTACAGTATAAGAATCACTAAAAATATGTTGAAATATTAAAAATATTACATATTTATATATCTTATATCTAAATTATCAATAAATTTATATTATAATATTAAATGAATAATAGCTTTAATTAATTATAATCATTAATTATGAATAATAAACAATAAATTAATCATTAAAGTTAAAAGTAATAGTTTATTAATTATCATAATCATCATGTCTGGAAGGTAACCTGGTAATCTGTCTTTATTCTCTCACTAGCTTGGTTGATTGGGATGCAATACATCTGAGGGGCATGTCCCATTGTCAAAAGCCAAAAGAAGGCTGGCTTTCTTTATATTGGTGGGAAAGTGGTGGAGGGAAGGAATAGGAGGGATCAGCCATTCCTACCTTACTTTTTGTCATTGCCGTAGTCACCTCCAGGAAACTAAGGAGCAATAATGCATGTAGGCCAACAGCCGGATCCCCCCTTCCCGCCCTGACTCCCTCCCCGCGGACAGGGCCGGGAATGCGCTGCTTGACTCTGACACTGCAGGAACCCGTTCATACCTGGTGGGTTCACGTCAAACATAAGGTTGATTTGGGGATTTATTGGCAGTTCGGAAAGCAGAGCATATCCTGAAACTGAGCAGACATAAATACATGAAGTATCCTGGGCCTTTTTAAAAGTAGAAACACTTTAAGGTGTTGGTATTTAGGTATTTATAGTTGTCATTTCCCTACAGACCTATGGTTGTGAGCCCAACCTTGGTTCGAGTGTAACACTTGGTTTTGACCCAGATCAGAGGGATAATACATATTCCTCCCTCTGACTGCTGAGCCCTTCACTTCTCTTTGCATACAGAACACTTTTCTCCATAGAGAAGCAGAGCACTCTGAGAGGCACACCCATATTTGGCTTGTTATCACATTTCTTCACCCAAATGCGCAAGTCCACAGCCCAGTTCCTCTAGCCAGACTGTGGTGACAGTCTTTGGGGAAGCTGGGTGTAAGTGAAACCAAAATCAGACATTAGGTGCATTCCTCTCAAGCCAATTAACACCATATGGGAGGCAGCATCACTGGTCTCTGGCAGGCTAAGCCATGAAGGAGTCTAAGAACAGCACATGTAGATATACACGATGAAAAAATAACCATGAATGAGAATAACAACAAAAACCCAAATACAAAGTCATATACTTAAGAAGGGATATAAAGTGTATTCAGAGAAAATATTACAAAACGTTTCTGAGGACACCAAAGATGAAAAAGGGGGGCAGAATACAATGTTCGCAGCGAGGAATATAAGCTATGGATTTAATGCAGTTTCCATTAAGATCTACATGACGTTCTCAAAATTAATAATGTTTCCTAAAGTCAGTATTCAAAGGACTCATAAACAAATAAATAAATAAATATGTGTGGGGGTTTGTGGCTGTGTGTATGTTTATCTAACACTATACTAAGTAATTTTTAAGAATAATTAGCTTTTGCCTCCACTGTATTGCTTATTTTATGAGTGTTCTTTCTTTTTTAAATATTTTGTTCTTCTTCTATAGAGATGATTTATTGCATAAACTCTGATTACAGTATTAATAATTGCCATTTGTCCAAAGGAGCTAAATCCTGGGGACAGACTCAGGATACCAGGGGAAGAGAAAAACACATGCAGAGAGTGGCTCTGCAGCCCTGCCTTTCTCTGTTTGACTCCCACGCCACCACCGCCTCATGCCCACAAAGAACTAAAAGAACTTATTCACAGCATTGCAGGAGGCATGTTTAAGTGGAGCAGTGATTTGACATTGAACATGTTCTCTCCACCCAGTGAGGACCAGATCTAGTGCAACATCCCTTGTCTCTGGAAAACAGAGCGGTCAAGAAAACTCACAGGAATAGAGCTACTGTGTATAGAAAAGTGTCTTTCTCACAATACCAACAAAATCTAAAAAGTAGGAAACAAAAAATATAATAACTTTACTAATGTATTTAAGTAACATGAAAAGCTAGAGAAAAGACATAAATCAAATATCACATAAAATTTTAAAATTAACAATGTGAGTCTACTATTTAGTGGGAATAATGAGTAGACAAGACAAAGGAAGAACACTCTTCCTTTACTGAACTTACTAATTGGTTTATTATGACTCCCTTCTCAACCACACTGTTTAATTTCAAAAGGGTTTCCTTCTTTACGTATGCATTTCCTTTACTTAAGGAGACAGTAGTTTCTCCAATATTTCTGTAGTTCGGGAGATGGGATAGTTCCTAAAGTCAGTGGTTGGAAGAGGCCCATGACAAGGACGAACAGTCCCCATCAATAAAAACAAGGGCAGGTGGGCTTTCATGGTGTCTGCATTCATCATCCTGCTGACCTGGGCACTTGAGTGGGAAATTTCACCTTGATTCTGATTGTGAATGTATAAAGCCTTGTCACCTCCTAGCCTGCCAGCAATGGCAGTGGTGTATGCCCAGGTATTTGAGAAATACAAGGCTGGATAAAAGCCTTCTCAAAAATCTATGATGATCTCAGTACACCTGTACCTAGACATGGGACCCTGAGAAACATATTGACCCTCCCCATACCCAACACTTGTGCTTTCATCTACAAAAATTTGTCTCATCATTCTCTTAACTCCATTTCCAAGCTTTTCTAGGGACGAAGCTCTTCTAGATTTATGAAGCTGTATTCAATTATCTGAAGGACCAGGAATCTCTACTTTTCAACAAAAAAATCTGGATGGCTCTAAAAAAACCAGATGTTATTATATTTGTTATATTAATCCATGGAATGGGGAATGAGGAAACAAATTTCCATATTTTAGAAGTAGTATACACAATATCATCTTTTTAATGTGATTTTGGCAGTAAGGACATGGGATCATTAGTAATTGGGCTGTACACTATCCCATCATTTCCTAAAAGTTTAATTAAGTTCCCCATTTTTTTTCTTTTTCAAAAATTGTTTTGGTTATCTCAGGTCCTTTGAATATCTATATAAATTTATAGTTAGTGCAGCAATTTCTGCAGAGGAAAAAGAAGAAAGGGGAGGGAGAATCCTGCTGAGAAATTGATTGACTCCCTAATTCAACTTGAGAGAATTCATCTTAGCAATATTGAGCCTTCAAATTCATTATATATATGTATAAAATATCCATATATTCATCTGTTGTTTACTTTTATCATGTGCATATATCAAGTACACACACACACACACACATATATAAATGTTTTAGATCTTTTTAAATTTCTCTCAGCTGTGTTTTGTGGATTTTGGATAAGAGAGCTTCCTTTTTTTGTTATAATTATTTCTAATTATATTATGGGTTTGATAGTTATGACCTTGGTTGTTTTTAAATTAAGATATAATATAGACAGTAAAATTCATCTTTTTAAAGTCACAGTTCTGTGAATTTTGACAAATATACATAATCATGTAACCACCCATCACAATCAAGATGCAGGATAGTTTCATCACTCACGATATTACCTGAACCCCTTTGGAGACAACCCCTCTCCCCATTCTTATAATTTCCTTTAGCAAAAATGTCATATTAATGGAATTATACAGTAGATAGGCTTTAGAGTTTGGCTTCTTTCATATAGCATAGTGACTTGAAATTAAATTTGATGCTGCCTGAATCTTTAGTTTGTTCCTTTTTAGGGTTGAATATTATTCCATTGTATGGATGTAGGATAGTTTATTTACCCATTTCCTAAGGGAGGCACATTTGCATTATTTCCAGTTTTTGCAGATTAAAAATTAAGCAGCTTTACCTTCTTATGGAAGTTTTATGATTTTAGGTCTAGCTTTAGTTCTATAATATATTTTGAGTTAATTTTTGTATGAGATTGAGATATGGGTCAAGATTAATTATCCTGCATATGGCTATCCAATTTTTCCAACACCATTTGTTGAATAGTCTATTCTTCATTGAATTGCTTTTGCACATATGCCAAAACTCACTTGACCATATATATGTGGGTCTAATTATGAACCATTCTGTTTCATTGCTTCCACCAATACAATGCTGTCTTACTTCCTTTAGTTTAAGAGTAAATCTGGCAATCATGTAGCATGAATCTTCCAACTCTCTTTTGATTTTTCAAAATTGTTGTTGGCTATTTTGTTGTCTTTTATTTGCATTCCCATATAAATTTTAGAATTCCATTGTCAATCTATACAAAAGAGTCATGCTGAGAATTTAAATAAGATTGCACTGAATCTGTAGATCAAATTGAAGAGATTGACCCCTTAACAATATTGAGTCTTCTTATCAAGGGACAGGGTGTTTTAGGTCTTGGATTTCTTTCATCAGTGGCGCATAGTTTTAGCATGCAGAATTACATATGTTTTATAATACAGTTAAGTATTTTATGGGTTTTGGTGTTATGTAAATGGTACTTCTTTATTTTATTTTTCAACTGTTTATTGTAAATAAATAGAAATAAAATCTATATTTTTATTTTTATTTTGAACCTCTGACCTTGCTAAATTCATCTGTTGTAGTAGGTTTTGTAAATTCTTTGGGAATTTATACATAGACAAATATATTGTCTGTGAATAGAGAGAATTTTATTTCTTCTCTTCCGGTCTGTATGCCATTTATTTCTTTGTTTTGTTTTACTGAACTGGTTAGGATATTCGGTATGATTCCTAACTGAAGTGGTAAAAACAGGCATCCATGTTTTGTTCCCAATTTTAACAGGAAGCATTTAGTCTTCCACTATTAATCATATTGTTGGTTGTAGGTTTTTTGTAGATACCATTCTTCAGGCTGAAGAAACGCTGAAAATTTTTATCATGAAAGAAGGTTAAATTCTAAAAAATGTTTTCTTTGCTTCTACTGACATTGCGGGTTGTTTTTCATTCTATTAATATGAGAAGTTACATCATATAATGTTGAACAATCTTGGCATGAGTGGGATGGATCTCACTTAGTTATAATTAATCTTTTCTGTAAATTCTTGGATCCTATTTGATAGCATTTTTTGTTTGCTTTTCTTGTAATATCTGTGAAGTTTTGGTATCATGGAAATATTAGCTTCATAAAATGAGTTGAGATATGTTTTCTCTTTTTTTTAAGCTATGGAAGAGTTTCTGTAGAATTGCTATTATTTATCTCTTTGGCATTTGGTATAATTTGCCAGTGAGGCCATCTGGGCCTACAGTTTGCTTTGTTAGAAAGTTTTTAGCTAAAACTTGAATTCGTTTAATAGATTTTAAATATTCCTTTTTATTTCCTTTTTATTATTTCATCTTATATTGAAATATATTTGATATATAACATTTGTATAAATCGAAGGTATACAACATGCCAATTTAATACATTTATATATTTAATATGATTGCCCTTGTATCAATAATTAGCACTTTATCACATTATAAAATTATCCTTTCTTTTTGGTGGTTAGAATAATAAATTTCTGTTCTCTTGACAGGTGTTGAATTTAAAAATAAAATGCTATTTTACCAACAAGCATGAGCTTATTCAGGAAGAGCAGAGAATTGCAATTTGGGACAAAACAAGCTTTAGCAGAAACTATCATCTAGGTCAGCAAGGGGAGGGACCTTATTTTGTGGAAAAGAAGAAGAAAGTTGAGAAGGGTTGTTTTGAACAAAAAATGTATTGGAGCAAAGCAAGAATTCAGGTGATGATAATCTGTCGTTGGCTGCGTTGCTGAGGTGGTTGATTTCTTGCTGAGATGCAGCGTACGTGTTCCCTGCTGGAGCCTGTGAGTGATGGTGCTCTCGGGGCAACAGTTCTGTTAGGGGCTGTAACTGGCATCCAAGTGGTACTGCTCTGAGTCCCCCTCTGGCCTCCCAGCTCCATTTTAGTGAGGTTTCCTATTATTGATATTCACATGTCTGATGATAATAATACAATATTGTTGTCTATATTCACGAAACTACACATTAGAGCTTTAGGATTTATTTAGTACTTGTTTGTAACCTCAAACGTCTGTCTTGTGCCACCACTCCTACCCCCTGGCTATCACCCTTTTACTCTTTTTCTATGAGTTTGAAGTTTTAGATTCCACATGGAAGGGTTATCATACAGCACTTGCTTTCTCTGTCTGACTTACCTCACTTAGCATAATATGCTCAAGGTCCATCCATGTTTTTGCAAATGGCAAGATACCTTTCTTCCTCATGGCTGCAATATTTCAGAGTGTGTGTGTGTGTGTGTGTGTGTACATCTTTATTCATTCACCCATTGGTGGATACTTAGGTTGTTTCCATATCTTGGCTATTGTGAATGATGCTGCAATAAATACAGAAGTACATATATTCTTTGATATTCTGTTTCAGTTTCCTTTGGGTGTATACTCAGAATGGAATTACTGGATCATAGGATAAATTTATATTTAATTTTTTGAGAAAACTCCATATTGTTTTCACAGTGGATAAACTAATCTGTATTGCCAACAATGGTACACAAGGGTTCCCTTCTCTCCACGTCTTTGCGCACACTCACCTCCATGTTCCTTTTTTTTAAGATATTATTTATTTGAGAGAGAGAGAGAAAGAGAGCATAAACCGGGGGAGGGGGAGAGAAAGATGGAAAAGCAGACTCCTCACTGAGCAGGGAGACTGAGATGTGGCTCAAACCCTGGGTTTAAGACCTGAGCAGAAGGCAGACCCTCAACAAACAGCTATCTGGGTGCCCCATCCCTTGTGTTCTTAATGATAGCCATTCTAACAGGTGTAAGATGATAGCTCACTGTGATTTTGATTTGCTTTTTCCCTGATTATTAGTGATGGTGAGCATCTTTTCATGTCCCTGTTATGATGATGGAACAGAAGACAAGCTGAGGACAAAGCAGGACCTGACACCCCACAACCCACCCCCCGTGGGATGTATGAAATATTCCTTAGGCACTTCTGGCTGCCCTAAAGGAAAAACAAATGCTTAATTTATAGAGATTACAATCCTGCAAGACATGAGTCTTCCTTAGTTTACAAAAGTCTTAGCAGTTTAAAAGAACAAAGCATTTCTTTTCTTTTCTTTTCTTTTCTTTTCTTTTTATGATTTTATTTATTTATTTGACAGAGAGAAACACAGCTAGAGAGGGAACACGAGCAGGGGGAGTGAGAGAGGGAGAAGCAGGTCTCCCGCCGAGCAGGGAGCCCACTGCAGGGCTGGATCCGGGGACTCTGGGACCATGACCTGAGCCAAAGGCAGACGCTCAATAACTGATCCACCCAGTTTGCTCCAAGAACAAAGCATTTCTGTCAATGGTCTAGCTTCCAGAGGGGAATGTAGATACCAATTAAGTGTCCTTATACTCTGCAGTCCATGACAGATACTTGAAGCAGGCAAAGTGTAAGGTTCCTCCAGGAAGCTCCCAACTATCTTACTGTTAATGCCTCACTAGAAGGAAAGACAACCTTAACTTGACAATAGCAAGGCCTCTGGTATCCTGTGAGCCTTCTTTAACATACAAAAATCCTTTTGAAACCTCCCTTTGCCATACCTCCCCCAATTCTCAGCCACATCTCACAAACCCGGAGCAGCTCCTTCTGCCCACAGGTCCTGTCACTGTGCCTTAATAAAACCAGCTCTTTGTACCAGAGATGTCTCAAGAATTCTTTCTTGGCTATTGGCGTTGGACTTTACCTCAACAAACCTCACCTAGATTCCAAAACTACATCAGTACCAATGAGACACAGAACATGTGCACCATTGTTTAAATTGGAAGGTTAGCTGGATAATGCATCCATGCATCTGGGCAAAACCCAGAGGACAGCCTGGGGAAGCCATGACCACAGGTTAGAGTCACATAGCCATTGGGTCCCAGCCAGGAGCCAGTCATAATAGTGGGCCTTTTCTGAGTGTTGTCAACATTTCAAGGGCTGTTTGGTTTGGGAGGGCCATCCTTTGAATTTGTGTAGTAATTCAGGCCCATATTTGATTGGGGAGTTATGGCTTGTTAATAATCCCCTTTCATTGGGGATTATCAATCCCTCTCATGCACATACATGAGCATGTAAGAAAAGAAAAGCCCGTTTGGAGTCAGTATAAATATTAAAGGCTTTTGCCTCTTGCGAGCACAGTTGGGCATCATTAAATCTGCTCTGGGGGTAGATGTATTTGTAGACGGGCTTTAGCCAGCTTTCATTTGCCATTTTTTT
>PITA01027364.1:0-21043 GCA_004023965.1 Spilogale gracilis | reverse complement strand
AGTTTCAGAGGTAGAGTTCAGTTGCTCATCAGTTGCATATAACATCCAGTGCTCACTACATCACATATCCTGCTTAATGTCCATCACCCAGGTACTCCAGACCCCAGCCCCTCCCCTCTAGCAAGGCTCAGTTTGTTTCCTAGAATTAAGAGTCTCTCATGGTTTGTCTCACTCTTTGATTTCATCTTATTTTATTTTTTCCTGCTTTCCCGTATACTCCTATTTTGTTTCTTAAATTCCACATATGACTGAAATTACATGATAATTATATCATCCTGATCGACTTATTTCACTCTCACATAACACCTTCTAGTTCCATCCATGTCATTGGAAATCATATTTTTTGATGACTAAGTAAATTCCATTGTATGTTTATACCACATCTTCTTTATCCATGAAAATGGTGATACAGAGTATCCTGGAATCTTGTCTGCCTTGTTCATGGATTCCACAGAAATTACTTAATCATTTAACATTAAATAAGACATCTTTTATTAATTAAAGCATTTATTATGACTTCTTATATTATTTAGGGGGATGACTTCTTGATGTTTACATTTGAACATATTACCTGATTAGAAGAGACTGTGGAAATGTATAATTTTTGTACACATAGTTGTGTTAAGTTTACCAGCATTTCATTAGAATATGTGAATTTGAGTCTATCAGACACATCATCTAGGTGACCTGACTCAGTTAAGGTGTTTCTCAATCCATATCCCACATCTCCACCTGAAAATGGAGGTACAGAGTGCATCACAGACACTGGTCCACAGGGACTGACACATCATGTTTGCCTCCCCTGGTCCCCTGGTCCCAGATCAGCACCTGCTTCTCCTCCTAAGGAAACTGCCTTACCCAATGGCTTCCATAGCTCTGTACTCAGGGTCATTCTCAGCGAAAGGAGCTCTGGTAACACAGAGTTGGGGGTATAGCAAGGGCGTATATCCTCAAACAGAGGTTAGGGTGTGGGACCTCAGCATCCCAGGATTGTGTATCCATTTTGATTTATCTTCTCTCTGAATGAGCCATTTCCTGATATTAAATATTCTGCTTTGTAAATATGCAAATGAGCAAAGCTGTACTAGGTTAAATACACACATGTCCGTGCCCTGAGAACATCACCCAACAACTTCACACAATCCTTTGTACAAACCCAGAGAGCACAGCACCTCACCATGGACTGGAGTTGGAGAATCGTCTTCCTGGCTGTATTGGCTACACGTGAGGGATTCCCCGAGTCCTTTGACAGAGGTGGGGACCAGGGCCAGTCAGGATGACTTCATCCTCTCCTATTCCCCCTCCTCAGGTGTCCACTCCCAGGTGCAGCTGGTGCAGTCTGAGGCTGAGGTGAGGAAGCCTGGGGAATCCGTGAAGATCTCCTGCAAGGCATCTGGGTACACCTTCACCAGCTATGGAATGAGCTGGGTCCAACAGGCTCCAGGGAAGAGCCTGCAGTACAAGGGATGGATCAGCACAAATACTGGGAGTCCAACCTATGTCCCAGGCTTCTCTGGTCGATTTGCTTTCTCCATGAACAACTCAGTCAGCACAGCCTATCTGCAGATCAGCAGCCTGAACTCCGAGGACACGGCCGTGTATTACTATGCAAGACACACACTGTAAGAACCCACATCCTGCCGGTGTCAGAAACCCTGTGGAAAGTGCAGCTATATGGGGCTGAGGAGGCGACAGGGACAACAAAACTAAGGGCATTCTTTGACTGAGGTTCATGAACATTTATGTTGTTGTTGTTCTGTTACGTTAGTGATCTTTCTTTCATCACATTACAGAGAGGCACCATACAACACATCATTAGTTTTTGATGTAGTGTTCCAGTATTCACTATTTGCATATTACACCCAGTGCCTTATGAAATATCTACCCTCTTTAATACCCATCTCGGTCTATCCCATCCTCCCATTCCACTCCCCTCTAAAACCCTCAGTTTATTTCTCTGAGTCCATAGTCTCTCATGGCTCATTCCCCCCGCTGGTTCCACCCCTCCATTTTCCCTTCCTTCTCCTAACATACTCCATGTTATTCCTTATGTTCCAAAAATAAGTGAAACAATATGATAATTGCCTTACTCTGCTTGACTTATTTCACTTAGCATAATCTTCTCCAGTCCCATCCATGTTGATGCAAAACTTGGATATTCATCCTTTCTTGTGGCTGAGTAATATTCCATTGCATATATGGGCCACATCTTCTTTACCCATTCGTCTGGTGAAGGACATATCAACTCTTCCCACGTTTTGCTATTGTGGCCATGGCTGCTATGAACATTGGATACACATGGCCCTTGTTTTCACTACATCTGTATCTATGGGGTAAATACCCAGCAGTCCAACTGCAGGGTCATAGCATAGCTATATATTTAATTTTTTGAGAAATCACCACCCTGATTTCCAAAATGGCTGCACCAACTTGCATTCTCATCAACAGTTGAAGAGGGTTTTCCCTTTTTCCACATCCTCTCTAACACTTTTTCTTTTCTGCATTGTTAATCTTTACCATTCTAACTGGTGTAAAGTAAACCTCAATGTGGTTTTGATTTGAATTTCCCTGATGGCCAATGAAGATGAACATTTTTTTCATGTGTCTGTTAGCCATTTGTATGTCTTCACTGGAAAGGTGTCTGTTCATGTCTTCTGCCCATTTTTTGACATAATTATTTTGGGGAGGTGGTGAGTTTGTGAAATTCTTTACAGATCTTGGATATTAGCCCTTTGTAGTGTCATCTGAGAATATCTTCTCTCATTCCATGGGTTGCCTCTTTCCTTTGTTGACTGTTTCCTTTGCTGTACAGAAGCTTTTTACTTTGATAAAGTCCCAAAAGGTCATATTCACTTTTCTTTCCTTTTCCTTTGGAGACGTGTCTTTTTTTTATTGTTACTAAATTTTTTTTCCAGTGTTCCAAGATTCATTCCCCATTCCCCACACCCAGTGCTCCATGCTTTAGGTGTCCCCAGTACCCACCACCAGGCTCTCCCATCCCTCCACCCCCTCCCTCCAAGCCCCTCAGTTGGTTTCTGTGTCCAAAGTCTCTGTTGTTTAGTTCCCTCCCTAGATTACCTTAATTCCCATTTACTTTCCTTCTCCCACTGTCCTCCAGTTTTTCCCTCATGCACCGCAAGTAAGTGAAACCATGTGATACTTGACTTTCTCTTCTTGGCTTATTTCACTCAGCATAATCTCTTCCAGTCCAGCCCATGTTGCTACAAAAGTTGGATATTCATTCTTTATGATGGAAGCATAGTATTCCATTGTATATATGTACCACATCTTCTTTATCCATTCATCTGTTGATTGGCACCTTGGCTCTTTCCACAGTTTGGCAATTGTGGCCATTGCTGCGATGAACATTGGGGTGCATATGGCCCTTCTTTTCACTACATCCGTATCTTTGTTTGTTTGTTTGTTTGTTTGTTTGTTTTTTCATCCGTATCTTTGTGATAAATGCCCAGTAGTGCAATTGCAGGGTCATAGGGTAACTCTATCTTTAATTTTTTAAGGAATTTCCACACTGTTTTCCAAAGTGGCTGCACCAGTTTACATTCCCACCAACAGTATAAGACGGTTCCCCTTTCTCCGCAGCCTCTCCAACACTTGTTGTTTTCTGTCTTGTTAATTTTGGCCATTCTGACTGGTATAAGGTGGTATCTCAGTGTGGTTTTGATTTGAATTTCCCTGATAGCTAGTGACGCTGAACATTTTTTCATGTGTCTGTTGGCCGTTTGTATATCTTCTATGGAGAAATGCCTCTTCATGTCTCTTGCCCATTTTCTGATGTGTTCATCTTCTTTTTGGGTGTTGAGTTTGTGTAGTTCTTTATAGATCTTGAATACCAGCCCTTTGTCTGTAGTGTAATTTGCAAATATCTTCTCCCATTCTGTGGGTTTCCTCTTTGTTTTGTTGATTGTTTCCTTTGCTGTACAGAAGCTTTTTATTTTGATGAAGTCCCAGAAGTTCATTTTTGCTTTTGTCTCCTTTGCCTTTGGAGACGTGTCTTGAAAGAATTGGCTGTGGCCGATGTCAAAGAGGTGACTGCCTATGTTCTCTTCCAGGATTTTGATGGATTCCTGCCTCACGTTGCAGTCTTTCATCCATTGTTCAGGAGAAAATCAAACACTTGGAAGCTAAAGATGAGCCTACTCAGGAATATGTGGATCAACCAACAAATCAAAGAAGAACCGAAACACTTCATGGAAACCAATGAGAATGAAGATACATCGATCCAAAACCTATGGGATACAGCAAAGGCCGTCCTAAGGGGGAAATTCATAGCCATCCAAGCCTCACTCAAAAAAATTGAAAAATCCCGAATACACCAACTCTCATTATACCTTAAAGAACTGGAAAATCAACAAAAAATTAAACTAAACCCCCACACAAGGCGGGAAATAATAAGGACTAGAGCAGAGATGAATGAATCAGAAACTAGAGATACAGTAGAACACATCAACAAAACTAGAAGCTGGTTCTTTGAAAGAATCAATAAGATCAATAAACCAGTGGCCAAACTAAACCAAAAGAAAAGGGAGAAGACCCAAATTAACAAAATCATGAATGAAAGGGGATATATTATGACTAACGCCAAGGAAATAGAAACAATCATCAAAAATTGCTATCAACAATTATATGCCAATATGTTTAACAACCTAGAAGAGATGGATACATTCCTAGAAACCTATAAACTTCCAAGACTGAAACAAGAAGACATTGACGATATGAATAGACCTATATCTAGTAACAAGATTGAAGCAGTGATCAAAAACCTCCCCAAAAAGCAGAGTCCAGGCCCAGATGGATTCCCTGGGGAATTCTACCAAACATTCAAAGAAGAAGTAACACCTATTCTCCTGAAGCTCTTTCAAAAAATAGAAACGGAAGGAAAGCTTCCAGACTCTTTCTATGAAGCCAGCATCACTCTAATCCCCAAACCAGACAAAGACCCCACCAAAAAGGAGAACATCAGACCAATATCGCTGATGAATACGGATGCCAAGATTCTCAACAAGATCCTTGCAAACAGGATCCAACAATACATTAAAAAGATTATCCACCATGACCAGGTGGGTTTTATCCCAGGGATGCAGGGGTGGTTCAACACTCACAAAACAATCAACGTGATAGAACAAATCAGTAAGAGTGGAAACGTGTCTTGAAAGAAGTTGCAGGGCTGATGTTGAAGCATTTACTGCCTACGTTCTCCTCTAGGATTTTGATAGATTCCTCTCTCAGATTGAGGTCTTTCATCCATCTAGAGTTTATCTTTGTGTATGGTGTAAGAGAATGGACAAGTTTCATTCTTATACACATAGCTGTCCAATTTTTCCCACACCATTTATTGAAGAGACTGTATTTTTCCACTGGGTATTTTTTTCCTGCTTTGTCAAAGATTATTTGACCATAGAGCTGAAGGTTCATCTCTGGACTCTCTATTCTGGTCCATTGGTTTCTGTGTCTGTTTTGTGTCAGTACCATGCTGTCTTGGTGATCACAGCTTTGCAATAAAGCTTGAAATCAGGCAACGTGATCCTCCCAGCTCTGTTATTCTTCTTCAACATTTCCTCAGCAATTCAGGGTCTTTTTTGTTCCATACAATTAGCATTATTTGTTCCAGCACTTTGAAAAATGCTGCTGGTATTTTGATTGGGATGGCATTGAACGTATAGATTGATCTGGTCAGCAGATATTTTAACAAGGTTTATTCTTCCATTCCTTATCCATGGAAATTTTTCCATCTTTTTGTGTCTTCTTCAGTTTCTTTCATGAGTGTTCTGTAAATCTTTGAGTATACATCATTTAACTCTTTGGTAGGTTTCTTCCAAGGTATTTTATGGGTTTTGGTGTTATTATAAATAGAACTGGTTCTCTAATTACTCTTCTTACAGGTTCATTGTTAGTGTATAAGAAAGTAACTGATTTCTCTGCATTGATTTTGTATCCTGCCACATTCCAGAATTGCAATATGAGTTCTAGCAATTTAGGGGTGCAGTCTTTTATGCTTTCAACATGAAGTATTATGCCACCAGTAAAGAGAGAGAGTTTGACTTCTTCTTTGCCAAATTGAATACCTTTTATTTCTCTTCATTGTCTGATTGCTGTTGCTAGGATTTCTAGTGCTATGTTGAACAACAGTGGTGAGACTGGACATCCTTTTCATGTTCCTGATGTCAGTGGGAAAGTTGTCAGGTTTTCCCCATTGAAAATAATATTCTCTATGGGTTTTTCATAGACAGATTTTATGAAGTTGAGGAATGTTCGCTCTATCCTTATTCTCTGAAGAGCTTTCATCAGAAAACGATGCTATATTTTGCCAAATGCTTTTTCTACATCAACTGAGAGGACCATGTGGTTCTCATCTCTTCTGTTATGATTTGTTCTATCACACTGATTGACTTGTGAATGTTGAACCACCCTTGTATTCCAGGGACAAAACCCATCTGGTCATGGTGGATAATCTCTTTAAGGTATGTTGGATCTTATTATTTAGGATCCTGTTGAGAATCTTGGATTCCATATTATCAGGAATATTAGTCTGAAATTCTTCCTTTTGATGGGGTCTATTCCGAGTGTTTTAATTCCTTCCAAACTTTTTCTTGGGGATCAGGATAATGCTGGCTTCATAGAAAGGGTCTGGACATTTCCGTTCTATTTCTATGTTTTGAAACACCTTCAAGAGAATAGGTATTATTTCATCTTTTAATGTTTCATAAAATTCCCCAGGGAATCTGTCAGGTCATGGGTTCTTGTTTGTTGGGAGGTTTTTGATCACTGATTCAATCCCGTTACTACATATTGGTCTATTCAGGTTGTCAATTTCTTCCTGTTTCAGTCTTGAACATTTATAGGTTTGTAGGAAGGCATATATTGCTTTTAGGTTGCTTAAGTTACTGGCATAACACTTTTGATAATAATTTCTGATTATTGTTCCTATTTCCTTGGTGTTAGTCATGTTCTCTCCACTTTTATTCATAATTTTATTAATTTGAGTTTTCTCTCTTTTCTTCTATATTAGTTTGGCCATTTGTTTATTGACCTTGTCAATTCATTCAGAGTATCAGCTACTAGTTTCCTTGATGTGTTCTACTATATCTCTTGTTTCTAACTTATTGATCTCGGCCTTAATCTTAATTATTTCCCTTCTTGTGCATGGGATTGGCTTCATTTGTTGTTGATTTTCCAATTCTTTAAGGTGTAAAGGGAATCAGTATATTCAGGATTTTTCCATTTTTTTTGAGTGATTCTTGAATAGCTATGTATTTCCTCCTTAGGACTGCCTTTGCCATATCTCATAGGCTTTTTTGTTTTCTTTTGCTATTGTCTTTTTAAGATTTTTATTTATTTATTTGACAGAGAAAAACACAGTGAGAGAGGGAACACAAGCAGGGGGAGTGAGAGAGGGAAAAGCAGGCTTCCCGCCGAGCAGGGAGCCCGATGTGGGGCTCGATCCCAGGTCTCTGGGATCATGACCTGAGCCAAAGGCAGTTGCTTAACCAACTGAGCCACCCAGGTGCCCCTCTCATAGGTTTTAAACAATGTGTCTTCATTCTCACTGGTTTCCATGAATTATTTAAGTTATTCTTTGATTTTCTGGTTGACCCAAACATTCTTGAGCAGGATGGTCTTTAGCTTCCGAGTGTTTTAATTCCTTCCAAACTTTTTCTTGTTATTAAGTTCCAGTTTCAAAGTATTGTGGTCTGAGAATATGCAGGGGATAATCTCAGTCTTTCGGTATCAGTTTGAGACCTGCTCTGTGACCTCATATATGGTCTACTATGGAGAAAGTTCCTCATGCACTCAACAATAATAAATACTCTGATGTTTTAGGGTAAAATGTTCTGTATATATCTATAAGGTTCATCTGTTCCAATGTGTCATTCAGAGCTCTTGTGAAACTGAGCTTCTAAGAACAACTACATAATAAGAAAACCTCCCAAGCTGGATAAACTCTCACATTGATGTAAATGTGCCCCTCCATATCTACTTCAGGTTAGTTGTTTTTGTGGAAAGCATATAAATGATACATTCCCTGAACTCTATATCTTAAAGTCGAGGCTAGGAAGCAATTTTATTGAAATGCCAGAAACTGAAAATTATCCCAATCCTAAACAGCTTCAAAGATAAAATTCTCTGTGTTCATTTTCTGGAATGATGTCACTAAATAATACCGATGCTTTTTGCTACACACAGAAACATGGATATATTCCCAAGGATTGGGAATAAGCCCTTAAAAAGTACATATGGTACAACTAATATTTGTATATTCTAGAAAATTAAACCTTGTCTAAGATAACAGGATAAGGATAAATATTCATGTGGACAAGGTGATGAAAAGAGGAGTACTTCCAGGGAAAATACAGGAAAAATAGGAGAAATTAATTTCCTCACTCTTGAAAATGTTGATTCTGACCCTAGTTTTTCCCATATCACACACTCTACATGTGTGCACTTCATCCCATGTCAAGTACCAAACCATAGCTATTAGAAATAATCACAGAGATGACTCAGGAGGAATGCAGACATAGTGAAATGTTAGAGAATTGAAAATGCACCTGATGAACCTGATTCTCTCTGTGTTTCATGTAAACTCTAGGATAAGCAAAAGCACCCTGTCTCCATTACAGGATAGGTTCCACATTCCTCATGAGCCTGCCCACTCTGTCCTGCAAGTGGTTCAGGGACGCAGCAGGTCCCATGGGGAAGAACACAGGTACACATCCTGGGGCTCACTCTCACCCCATATGTGCTCTTGGACACCTCAGAAGCCCTCTACAATTCTGGGTGTAGGTTCACATCTCTTCATGTGGAAACATGATATTGATATCCCAAGATTCATGTGAATATGTGAAAACTAAGTAGCCTGTGGACCCCAAGTGTGTACTCTGGGAAATCATTTATGCAAGAATCCTATTTCTCAAATGTTTTCAATACCACCAAATCAAAAGGAGTCTCATCTGATCTGGTCACTGCCTTCTCTGTCAACATAGGCCCCAAGCTAGCTGTACAGTCAGAGGACATGCAATTAGGGCCCACCTTGTGCTGATTAAACCAGCACACACCTCACCCTAGGAATGAGACAGGAGCCTCGGTCCCTGGAAATCCAGGTGTTTCCATGCAGTGATCAGGACAGAACACAAACAATACACCATGGAATTTGTGCTTGGCTGGGTTTCCCTTGTCACTATTTCAAAATGTAATTCATGAAGAAGAGGAGACCTTGAGTACATGAGTGGATAGGAGTGAGAATGCATGGCTGTGTGACAGTTTGCTGACCAGGATGCCTGCAGGTGTCCAGGGTGAGGTGCAGCTGGTAGAGTCTGGGGGAGACATTGTGAAGCTGGGGGGGGTCCCTGAAACATGCCTGTGCAGCCTTTGGATTCCCCTTAGGTAGTATGCCATGATCCGAGTCATTCCGGCTCCAGGGAAGGGGCTGCATGGGTCTAATGTATTATCCGTGATGGAAGTAGCACAAGTGAGGGAACCTGGAGGCATGAATGGGCAACTGCTTCCAAAGGCAGGTGGGCAGGGATGTTACAGATAAAGCATTCAGGAAGGAAGAATGAGGAAATTCTTCTGCCTTCTGCATTTAACTCTATCCCGAACCTTAATGGAAGGGATAATGCCCACTGACCGAGAACATGGATACAAACACCAGTCTTTTCTGGAGCAGCGTAACAGGCACCCACAGAAACAATCTTCTGGGCACCCATGGCCCAGTCACTCTGACAGTTAGAGTTAACCATCACACATGACCCTTCTGTAAACTTGGACATCCATATGCATCTCCTTAAATCAAACTCATTCTGAAAATAAAGAAAATACCATGGTCATAATTTCACCATATATGATACAAATATCCTGCATACAACTGAATACATGAAAACACTTGACAGAGGAGGAGATGAAGCTCTTCACCAATGTTTACTATTCGCCTCACTATCCTGTATTTAACTACTAAGATGTCCAATTAAGAATTCTTAAATGCACTAACCAAGCAAGATGGTGGAATAGTAGGGGACTCGTTTCATCTGATTCCCTGAATTTAGTTAGATGACTATCTAATCACCCTGAACACCTCTGAATTCAACCTGAAATGTAAGAAAAGAAATTGTGGGATTATACAATAGAAAAACAACGACTTTTTGCAAGGAAGAAGTGCCAAGAAGTAAAACAAAGGAAACATTACCAGAAGATAAACAATGGGGCAGGGAGCCTCAGAAAGCCAGCCACTGTAAGTGATATAGCCCCTGAGGGCAAAACCAGAACCTTTAGAAAAGTGTCCAATGAGAGACATTCCTGACGGAAAGGTGTTCTTTAGGGACATGGGATGGAATCAGGATCACCAGGATCACCAGGGTCACAGAAAGAATGAGAAGGCCTGAGCCTGAAGAGTTCCTGAGCACTGGGGTGGGGAAAGTGGTAGGTCTGCAAGCTCTGGAAGGGATTCTAAGCTCAGTTCTCCATAAACCCTGAACCTGCATTTTCTGGCAACAGCTCTCTGTATGGGGAAGGGGTAATGAAAATGTCAAAAAATTGGTGGCACTCCACCTTCCCATGGGACGGTCAATGCAGGAATGGTCACCACCACTCTGTGGAAGGGGAGGCAGCCTGAGAAGGACAGAGAGGCATGACCCTCCACTTCCCCAAAGAGGATTGGTGCAGGTGCACACCAAAGGAGTCTGTACAGCATGGCACACACAAAAGTGAAGACTGCTTTTCCCTGAGTGTTCACTGAGGAAAGGGGCTGGGATCATTCAGTTCCAGGGCTGGAGATCACAATGTGGTCATTTCTACTCTCATCCTCTAAATAGACTCAAATGCCTTCAGGGAACAGGAGCCACAAAGAAAAACCAGAAATAGCTAACGATGATCCAGACACCTGGCAAGGGGTGGTATGACTCTATTGACAGAGAGACACCTGAGAATCAATGCAGCAGGCCCCTCCCCCAGAAGATCAGCTGGAAGGACACGGAAAACCATGATACAAAGCACACAACACTGCACAACTCCAGCTCTAGGAGAAAATACTAGGTAGAATTCAAGGTTGAGTCTGGTGATTCATTGCTATTTCAGTTTAAAATTTTCTTTTCCTTTTTCTTTTTTTCATTTCAATAACTTTCTTACATTAAGAACTCTATTTTTAGGTTTTTCTAATCTAGAATATGTACACTTACATTTTATACATATATTCTCCACATTTGACTCCCATTCACTGTATTCAATTTTATTTTTATATATATGTAAGTTTTGATTTCAATATAATTTTGGGATTTATTGTCTTCTAACACAGAGACCAAAATAAACTCAATACCAAGAGAATCATCCTGTTGTGACCACCTGGGAAATTACTGTCTCTCTTCCACACCTTGCATTTTTGTTTGTTTGGTTCTGACTTCTTCAGGTTTCTCTAGTGTGTATTTCGCTTGAGTTTTGGTTGATATTTTTGGTTTTGTTCACTCATGCATCCATTATTCTTTAGGAAAAATAACTAGAAGGAAGAATTCAAAACAGAAGAAAAATCCAGAGGTAAATCGCTCTGCCACAGATCTCATCCACATGGATATATGTAGACTTTCAGAGTTGGATTCAGGACAATGATGACAAAGTTACTCCTAGGCTTAAAGAAAGCATAAAAGACACGAGAGAATCTCTTAATGCAGAAATGAGATCTAAACAGGTCAAAATTAAAAAGGCTCTAATTGATATGGTCCATATATATATAATGGAATATTACGCCTCCATCAGGAAGGATGAATACACAACTTTCGTAGCAACCTGGATACGATTGGAGGGATTATGCTGAGTGAAATAAGCTAAGCAGAGAAAGTCAAGTATCATATAATTTCACTTACTTGTGAAGCATAAGGAGTAATATGCAGGACAGTGGGAGAAGGAAAGGAAGTGTGAACTGGGGTAAATTAGAGAGGGGGATGAAGCATGAGAGACTTTGGACTCTGAGAAACAAACTGAGGGTTTTGGAAAGGATGGGGTAGGCGATGAGTGATCCTAGTGGTGGGTATTGAAGGCAGATTGTATGGAGCACTGTGTGTGGGGCATAAACAATGAATCTTGGAACACTGAAAAAATAAAATAAATTATTCTTCTTTAAAAAATGTTCTAACTGAGAGGCAATCTAAATTAGTTGCTCTAACAGCTGTGGTAAATGAGGTAGAGGAGAGAGTAATTCATATAGAAAAAAAATTCTTAATGGAAAAAAAGTTAATGGAAAGGAAGAAGCTGAGGAAAAGAGAAAAACTACTAATGGACCATGAGGAGAGGATTCAACAAATCAGTGATACCATAAAACGAAACAATATCAGAACTACCAGAGTGCCTTAGGGAGAAGACACAGAGGGTCAGGAGGTATATTTAAGCAAATCATAGTGAGAATGTCCCTCCTCCGGGAAGGAAAGAGGTGTTCATGTCCAAGAGGTAGAGAGGTCCTCACCTAAAATCCACAAAAACAGATCAACACCCTGACATGTAAGAGTGAACGTTGCAAATTTCAGAGATAAAGAGAAAATCCTGAATGCAGTAGGAGACAAGAGTTCCTAACCTATAGAGACAGGAACACTGGATTGTCCTCAGAACTATCCACAGAGGCCTGGCAGGCCAGAAAGTGCTGGCATTATATATTCAGCCTACTAAATGAGAAAAACATGTAGTCCAGCAAGGCTGTCATTCAGGAGGAATGGGAAGATAAAGAGCTTCCAGGACACACGGAAACTGACAGAATAGGGGACCACCAAGTCAACCCTGCTAGCCATATTCAGGCGAATCCTGTAGCAAAGAGAGACCTAGACTGGAAATAAACAGAGACAATCTACAGAAACAAGGACTTTACAGGTAATACAATGGCACTAAATTCATATCTTTCAACATTATTCTGAATATAAATGAACTAAATGCTCCAATCAAAATACATGGTGTATCAGATTGGATTTTAAAAAGCAAAACCCATCCGTGTTGTCTACAAGAGGCTCACTTTAGACCTACAGACACTTCCAGATGAAAAATGAGAGGACGGAGAAACATTTATTATGCTAACGGACATCAGAAGGAACCTGGTTTAACAATCCTCATATCAGACAAATTAGATTATAAACCAAAGAATGTAGTAGTAGATGGACATTGAAGCTATATCATACTTAATGGGACTACCCAAGAATAAGATCTACAATTACAAATATTTATGCTCCTAATTTGCGAGCAACCAATTGTATCAAACAAGAAAAAAACAAAGTAAATAAAAAACATTGATAATAACATATTAATAGTAGGAATCTTCCAGACCACACTCACATCAATGGACAGATCATCTCAGCAGAAAAGCCACAAAGAAACAATGACTTTGAATGACATACTGGACCAGATGGACTTCACAGATATACGCAGAGCATTCCATCCTAAAGCAACAGAATATTCATTCTTCTCAAGTACACGTGCAGCTTTCTTCAGAATAGATCACATGTTCTGTCAAAAATCAGATCTAAACTGATACCAACAGATTGGGATCATTTCCTGAACACTTATAGACTGCAATGCTTTGAAACAGGAACTCAATCACCAGGAGAAATTTGGAAGAAAGTCAAACACATGTAGTTTGAAATACATGCTACTGAACAATGTTTGGATCATCAAGGAAATCAAAGAATTTAAAAATTCATGGAAACTGAAGAAAAGGAACACATCTGTTCCAAATCTTTGGGATAGAGCAAACGTGGTCCCAAAAATAAAGTACATTGCAATACAAGTCTTGCTTAAATATTTAGAAAAATCTCAAGTACATAAGTGAACTCTACACCTAAAGGAGTTGGAGAAAAAACAACAAATAAAGCCTAAACCAAACAGGACAAAAGAAATATTAAAGAGTATAGCAGAAAGCATTGAAATGAAAGCCAGAACAGTAAAACTGATCAATAAAATTAGAAACTGGATCTTTGAAAGAATAAGTAAGATTGATAAATTCTTAGCCAGACATATGCAAAGAAGAGAAAGGACCCAAATTAATAAAATCATGAATGAAATGGTATAGATGATGACCAACACCAGGTAAACACAAATTTATCAATGTGTTATGAGCAACTACATGCCAAGTTAGGACCATCTGGAAGAAATAAATATACTTCTGGACACTTATAGACTACCAAACTGAACAGGAAGCCGTAGAAAACTGAACAGATGGAATGACCAGCAAGGAAATTGAAGCAGTGATCAAAACACTCCCAATAAACAAGAGTCCAGGGTGAGATGTACTCCCAGGGGAATTCCTAGTTCTACTTGTACTTTAATTATATTCTCATGTTTAAAGTTGATTTTTAAACATATCTACATAATTTCCAAAAGCAACTGGAAATAGAAACTCCTACACTCTTTTAATATTTTTTTCAGTGTTCCAAGATTCATTTTTTATGCCCCACCCAGTATTCCATGCAATATGTGCCCTCAATAATCGCCACCAGGCTTACCCACTTCCCAACCCACCATCCAGACCTTCAGTTTGTTTGTGAGGCCAAAGTCTCTCATGTTCCATCTCCTTCTCCAATTTTCTCAAATTCCCACTTCCTTTCCTTCTCCTACTGTCCTCTGTATTACCCCTTATGCACCACAAGTAAGTGAAACCATGTGATACTTGACTTTCTCTGCTTGGCTCATTTCACTCAGCATAAACTCTTCCATGTTGTTACAAAAGCTGTGTATTCATCCTTTCTGATAGATGTGTAATATTCCATTGTATATATGGACCACATCTTATTATCCATTCGGCTGTTGAGGGCACCTTGGCTCTTTACACAGTTTGGCGATTGTGGTTATTGCTGCAGTGAACACTGGGGAACATATGGGCCTTCTTATCTCTACATCCGTATCTTTGGAGTAAATACCCAGTAGGGCAATTGCAGGGACATATGGTAGTTATTTTTTAATTTTTAAGGGATCTTCACACTGAAACTCCTACACTGAAGCAAATTTGTTCCTCTTCATCCTCTTCCAGTCACGTGTTGTGGAAAGCACATAAATAAGACATTCTCTGTGTTCCATATCTACATCATCAGGGTGAGAAGCAACTCTATTTCAGTATCAGAAAATGGAAAGTATCCCCATCCCAACCAACCACTTAAAAAATAAAAATATGCTTGAAGACCTAGGAGGAGGAAGGGCAAGATGGCAGAAAAATAGGTGTTTCTGTTTCAAAGGGTCCCCTGAAGTGAGCTGAATACCTGTAAGAACACAGTGAGCACCCAAGAAATCAGCCTGAAATGTAATATTACACACTTCTGGATCTCTACAGGGGAAGAAGAACATCAGTGAATAGGTAAAGTGGAGTGGGAATGCTCTGAGTGATATCCAAAAACAAAGGGCCACCGGGGGAGGGAGCTCACAGAAGCGACCTATTCGAAAGTGATACCCCAGTACAAAAGTGCTCTATGCTTGGGGAGCAGCACCAAATTGCAGTCTGATTAAAAGCAGTCAAAAACAGAGGGTCTGAATAGGCAACTGGGAAAGCTGATGGCCATTGGCAGGGATATAAAGCTGTGGCTCCAGGCTTGGGATAGAAAGCACTTTCTGGTGCTGCATGAGGGAACCCAAGGGTGCCAAGTTCCTTTAAAGCCATGGCTTTTTTCCCACCACTTTGGCTAGGCACAGGCAAACCCCACAGGAGGTGAATCTGCAGACTTGCACATGACCTGTGGGACGGAGGAATCTTAGTGCTTCCTGTGTGGGTGTGGGCTCCAGAGACCATCTGGGCACAGACACGGTCTCACAATCCAAATCAGTTCTGGTTTCCATGGCACAGGAGTGTAGCAACAAGCGGGGGCTAAGGGAACCATTCTGACTAGCGGCTGTGGGTGCACACTACCTGTGAGAGGGGACAGGGTGCAGGGGAAAATACAGAGGAAGTTTGTGTGCCCTGTACCATCCAGAGGGGCGCTAGCTGAAGCCTCTCTCTCAAAGGAGGTCTGGGCGCAGGCATCTTGCTCTGGCCTGACTCTCTGAAAGAGGCAAAAAACTGCAAAAGAACAAATCCTTCAGAGGACAAAAACCTGAAAACCTGGGTACCATGGATCCCAGCCCCTAGAAAGGGGGCAGAAAGACTCAGCCCAGGTAACACAGACTGAAAAACAGTGTGGCAGGACCCTCCCCCAGAAGGCCAGCCAGAAGAATAAGAGGACAACACGAAAGGGTCTCAATAAAACTGTAAAACCCCAACATCAGGGGAAAAGCAATATATTAAGCTCCTGGTACTACCCCAAAAGCTGTACTTTTAATAGATACAGCTTTTCATTTTATTTTCTTTTTAACATTTTTCTATTTTTATTTTTTAAGTATTCACTTCAAATTTTAAAATCATTCTCCCAGTTTATGTTCTTTTATTTGTTAACCCACTTATCATTACAATGTGATACTTAATGCAACACTCCATAATGCTTTACTTTCAACGTTTTTCAAACACATATTGGTGTTTTGTTCTTATTGTTGTTGCTTCTTTTGTTTGTTTGTTTGTTTGTTTCTGTTTTTTTCTTTTTTTCCTCTTCCTTCCTATATATATAAGCTTCAAGGTAATCCTTCATTTGTATTCAATACTACCCCTATATATAAACCAGGTTTAATTTCCCTATATCTCTAGAAAGTGGACTCCTCTAACAATAAGAAGACACACCCAGGAGGCTGTCAAATACATTCCCTGCCCACAATGAAGCTTTGCACTCACCTTCCCATCCATTCTTCTGTCAGTGTTTCAGTGTAATTGTTTTTGCCTTTGTAATATAAAAATACTGGTCTTTGAAGTCATTTAGGTTGGGTTGGGCTAGCTTTTTATTTCCTCAACGTTCCTTTACTTTTGACAGTCGTTTTCTTTACTCTTTTGTGGTTTTATAGCATATAAATCCTACCATTGGGACCCATTTTGAGTGGGTTTTTTCTTATTTCTCTTCTCTGTTTCTCTCTCTTTTTTCTTTCTTCTTCCTTTTTGGTGGTGACTTCTGATTGCTCAAAACCTTCTAACGAGGAGTGCCTGGGTGGCTCAGTTGGTTGAGCAACTGCCTTCGGCTCAGGTCATGATCCCGGAGACCTGGGATCAAGTCCCACATCGGGCTCCCTGCTCAGCGGGAAGCCTGATTCTCCCTCTCTCACTCCCCCTGCTTGTGTTCCCTCTCTGGCTGTGTTTCTCTCTGTCAAATAAATTAAAAAATCTTAAAAAAAAAAAAACCTTCTAACGAGCAACTCACCTGGATAGTGGTTGACATATTCAGCTATACACCCCTCAACCAATCCTCCCCAAAAGGACTCAGAGGAGGAACAACCAACAGAAGAAAAACACAGAGATTGCAACCCCTGTCACAGAACTACTGGAAATAAACACAAACAATATGACAGAAATGGAATTCAGGGTAGCAATGATCCAAGCAGGATAAAAGGACAGGACCCATCCATATGCTGTTTACATGAGACACATTTTTAATCTAAAGACACTTCCAGATTTAAAGTGAGGGGATGGAGGACCACCTATCATGACAATGGACCTCAAAAGAAAGTCAGGGTAGTGATTCTCATATCAGAAAAATTAGATTTTAATCTAAAGACTGTAACGAGAGACACAGAAGGACACTAGATCATTCTCAAAGGGTCTATACACCAAAAATATCTAGCAATTGTAACTATTTATATCCCCAACATGGGAGCAGCCAACTATATAAGCCAACTGTTAAGCAAAGTAAAGAGTCCTATTGATATGAACACATTAATTGTAGGAGAACTAAACCCACCACTCCCAGTAATGGACAGGTCATCTAAGCAGAAAATCCATAAAGAAACAAGAGCTTTGAATGACACATTGGACCAGATGGATCTCATAGATATATTCAGAACATTCCACCCCAAAACAGTAGAATACTCATTCTTCTCGAGTTCACGTGGAACTTTCTCCAGAATAGACCACATACTAGGTCACAAATCAGGAATCAAAAAATGCCAAAAGATTGACAATCTGAATAGACCAATATCTAGTAATGAGATTGAAGCAGTGATCAAAAATGCCCCATAAACCAAGAGCCCAGCACCTGATGGATTCCCTGGGAATTCTACCAAACATTTAAAGAAGAAATAATACTTATTCTCCTGAAGCTCTTTCCTAAAAATAGAAGCAGAAGGAAAACTTCCAAACTCTTTCTATGAAACCAGCATTACTCTAATTTCTAAACCAGACAACGACCCCATCAAAAAAGAGAACTTCAGACCAAGATGTCTGATGAATAGGATGCCAAGATTCTTAGGAAGATCCTTGCTAATAGGATCCAACAATACATTAAAAAGCTTATCCACCACGACCAGGTGAGATTTATCCGAGGGATGCAAGGTGGTTTAAAACTTGCAAATCAATTAACGTGATAGAACAAATCAGTAAGAGAAGAGAGGAACTACATGGTCTTCTCAATTGATGCAGAAAAATCAATTGACAAAATACAGCATCCGTTCCTGATTAAAACTCTTCAAAGTATAGGAATAGAGGGAACATTCCTCAACCTCATAAAATCTATCTACGAAAACCCACAGCAAATATCATTCTCAACAGGGAAAAACTGACAGCCTTCCCTCTGAGATCAGGAACAAGACAAGGATGCCCACTCTCACCACTATTGTTCAACATAGTGTTAGAAGTCCTAGCAACAGCAATCAGACAACAAAAATAAATAAAAGACATTCAAACTGGCAAAGAAAAAGTCAAACTCTCCCTCTTTGCAGATTACATGATACTCTATATGGAAAACCCAAAAGACTCTACCCCCAAACTACTAGAACTCACACAAAAATTTGGTAATGTGGCAGGATATGAAATCAAGACACAGAAATCAGTTGCATTCTTATACACTAAAAATGAAAATACAGAAAGGGAAATCAGAGAATTGATTCCATTTACTATAACACCAAAAACCATAAGATACTTAGGAATAACCTAAACAAAAAGTTAAGGTTCTGTACTCTAGGAGCTATAGAACACTCATGAAAGAAATTGAAGAAGAACAAAAAGATAGAAGAGCTTCCATGCCCATGCATTGGAAGAATAAACATTGTTAAAATGTCTATATTGCCCAGAGTAATCTATATTTTCAATGCCATCCTGATCGAAATTCCACCAACATTCTTCAAAGCATTAGAGCAAACTATCCTAAAATTTATATGGAACCAAAAAAGACCCCCAATTGCTAAGGAACTGTTGAAAAAAGACAAACAAAGCTGGGGACATCACGTTACCTGATCTCAGGCTTATTACAAAGCTGTGATCACCAAGACAGCATGGTACTTGCACAAAAGCAGACAAATAGTCAAAGGAACAGAGTAGAGAGTCAAGATATGGACCCACAACTCTATGGTCAAATATACTTTACAAAGCAGGAAAAAATATCCAGTGGAAAAAAGTCAGTCTTTTCAAAAAATGGTGCTGGGAAAATTGGACAGCGACATATGGAAGAATGAAACTAGAGCGTTCTCTTATGCCACACACACGAAGATAAACTTGAAATGGATGAAAGACCTCAACGTGAGGCAGGAATCTATCAAAATCTTAGAGGATAACATAGGCTATAACCTCTTCTATATTGGCCACAGAAACTTCTTTCAAGACACATCTCCAAAGGCAAAGGAAAGAAAAGCGCAAATGAACTTTTGGAACTTCATCAAAATAAAAGGCTTTTGCACAGCAAAGGAAACAGTCAACAAAACAAAGAGGCAACCCACAGAATGGGAGAAGATATTTGCAAATGATACTACAGACAAAGGGCTGATATCCAACTATTCAAACTCAACATCCAAAAAGAAGATGATCACATCAAAAAATGAGCAGAAGACATGAAGAGGCACTTCTCTATAGCAGATATACAAATGGCTAACAGACACATGAAAAAATGTCCATCATCAATAGCTATCAGGGAAATTCAAATCAAAACGAAATTTAGATACCACCTTACACCAGTCAGAATGGCCAATATTAACAGGACAGGAAACAACAAGTGTTGGAGAGGCTGTGGAGAAAGAAAGGGGAACCCTCTTACACTGTTGGTGGGAATGCAAGTTCCCACTCTAGATAATGTTGATTCTGACACCAATATTTATCCTATGACACACTCTGCATGTACTCATTTCATTCAATATGAAGAACACTCATCAAATTTGTTACAAATAATCACAGAGATGACTCAGGAGGAACGTAGATATTGAAATGTTAAAAGTGCATCTGCATGAACCCATATTCTCTCTATATTTCAGGGAAACTCTAGAACAGGTAAAACCATTCTGTTTCCATTACAGGAGGTGTTCCACATTCCTAACGTGCCTGCCCACAGTGTCCTACAAGGGACAGTGTGTCCTGGGGGAATGAGCACGTGGCCAGATACTGGGGCTCACTCAACCCTGTGTGTGCTTTTTGACACTTCAAAAACCTGAAATCCTGGGTGTAGGTTTACATTCTATTATGGGATAATATGACATCTATCCCAGAAGATTTATGGAATCATTTAAAAGAATGTAGCACATGGAGGCTAAGTATATCCTCTGAGAAGTTATGTAATGAAAAATTGTTTTTGTTGGTTTTTTTTTTTGGGGGGGGGGCTCAATACAACCAAAACAAATGCAGTCACATCCATTCTGGTCATTGCCTACAATGTTCACATAGATCCTAAGATGAATATATAGTCAGGGGACATGCAAATAGGGCCCTTCCTCTACTGATTAAAGCAGCCCAACCCTGACCCTGCAGCTGGGAGAAGAGGCCCAGCCCCAGGATTCCCAGGTGTCCCAATCAGTCATCAGGACAGGACAGACAACTCACTATGGAGTTTGTGCTTGGCTGGGTTTTCCTTGTTGCTCTTTTAAAAGGTAATTCATGGTGAACAAGAGATGTTGAGTGTATGAGTGGATATGGGTGAATGAAACCATGGATGTGTGACAGTTTCCTGACCAGGATGTCTTGTGTCTGCAGGTGTCCAGGCTGAGGTGCAGCTGGTGGAGTCTGGGGGAGACCTGGTGAAGCCTGGGG
>PITA01027363.1:0-21090 GCA_004023965.1 Spilogale gracilis | reverse complement strand
TTTTACCTACTTCTCAAGTTAGTCAAAAAAAACTTTGTTCAGATCTTCTCTTCAGGAAAATAGGTTACTACCCTATATTTAAGACTACCTTATATATATGGACACATACTGTGTTATTTTTGCCTTACTAATTCGATGGTCATTTTGGCTCAGTTTATTAATGATAAAACAATGCCAATTTATAAATGTTAACAATCTCCAAGAACATAAAGGCATTCTGCATTTTCTGGTATGAATTAATTCTCTTCTAATATTCCTAAAAGTAAGGAATAACATGAAAAAAGACCAAAACAAACAAAAAAGCAAAATCAATATGTCCAATCTTCCCCAAAGTAACAAACAACCCACTTGATTTAAAAAAGAGATTCTGACTTGGAGAACTGAACAAAACAAAACACCCCATCCTAAATCTCTAAGTCAATGCAGTATCAGAATTCTAATTCTGGCAGATGCTCAGAGAACAAGCAGTATTCTTACTCTCTCATTTTACAATCTGAGAAACTAGGGCCCGGAGCCATAACTCTTCCCCAGGTCAAGCAATTAGCTAGGGTCTGGGCTAGGACCAAAACTCGGGCCTCCCAAAGTCCAGTCTGGCGTCTCTCCTCCACACCCTGCTACCACTCAAGAGCAAAGCACGGAAAGAGTGTGACGGGATCATCTGAAAGCACTACGGCAGACGTCAGTCACTGGCTAAGCCACGGTCAGGCCTCTGCTCCTCACAGGCATCTGGTGCACAGGCCTTGGAAAGGTCTCCTTCCCAGGCTCTTCTGTAGCAAAAGGCAGCCAGTGACACAGCTCGGGACAATGAGGCAGAAGCAGAATGCAGCTCAGGGTTTCCAGGAAAGTTTTGTTTTCCTGAGTAAGGGACAGAGCTGCCACCACACTTCCCCTACCCCTTCCTGCGTAAAACAGAACCGTCATTTGCAACAGTGCAATGTCATCTCTGAGGACAAAGGGCCAATATGTTAAAGCTGGCCAACTCGAAAGGTACTAATAAGAGCCTGAGTCTCTGACAGTCTCCCTGAGAAGCTAAACCAACACCAACTTCCAGACTGCTTATGAGAAAAACAAATGCCAATTTGTTAAAGCCCCTGTCAGACTTTCTCTTAGAGTTAAAATGCATTTCTAATATAATGAGCATTTCCCAGATACTGGGACTATAAATGGATATTACTTAGACAAACCTGTCTAGTTAAATATGGGTCAAATATTAAGTTAAATAAAATTAAATAGGGGGCGGCTGGGTGGCTCAATGGGTTAAATCCTCTGCCTTCAGCTCAGGTCATGATCTCAGGGCTGCACAGGGCTCTCTGCTCAGCAGGGAACCTGCTTTCTCCTCTCTCTTTGCCTACCTGTGATCTCTCTCTGTGTCAAATAAATAAATAAAATCTTGAAAAAAAATTAAATAGAAAAAGAACTTAGGGAAGACAGTGGAGGGGACAACACAGTTTTCTAGTCTCTGAATCCCCATAAAACACACGCCGCAACCATGTAGTAAACCAAAAATTCATGTATTAATTACAACAAAACCATGGGACAAGGTATCCCCATAAAAGCAAAACACAAGCAGGTGAACACAAACCGTCCATGGTCAAAAGACCTGCATGGGGGCGCCTGGGTGGCTCAGTTGGTTGAGCGACCGCCTTCGGCTCAGGTCATGATCCTGGAGACCTGGGATTGAGCCCCGCGTGGGGCTGCCTGCTCAGTGGGAAGCCCACTTCTGAGAAGCGGGCTTCCCACCGAGCAGAGAGTCCGATGCAGAGGCTCGATCCTGGGATCCTGGGATTATGACCTGAGCCGAAGGCAGACGCTTAACGATTGAGCCACCCAGGCGCCCCTCAACTGAACTAAAAACAACAACAACTTTATTTGAAGGTACTGAAAAGCTACCAAGCAAGTGAGAAAGGCTAGGGCCAAGGTCCAGGAGAAGAAGGAAAAGCAGTGGTGAGCTCTGCCTGACCTGTGTGCCTGGGACTGGTCAAGACAAAGGAGACCGCGTGGCCCCCAGAGGGTATATGCAAAGGTTTCAGAGGATACCCACGGGCCAAATTTGCTTAAAAGACTTTGAATCAAAGGATTTGGATAATGTTCCAAATTAGGAAAGCCACAATGCCAGAAACAATAAGGAAAAGTAGAAGAGTTAAGAACCCAGCACATTTCCATTTTCAAAAAAATGCTTACATCTCAATGGCTGCCAATTTTTCCTCTGCCATATACCCTACACTGGCCCCTTCTTTCCAACCCCACCGACTCCTGCATGTGTCCCTGACCCTAGTGGCCCCCACTGGGATCCGCTCTTCGCTCTTTGTGCGGCAGCTGAAGCAGTTTTAAGCAAAATGTGCAGCAGGGGGCAGTGGCCCATACAAAGTGAAGCTGGGACACAGGGACATTCTCTCAACTGAAATCTCACTCCCCTTGCCAAGGCCAACCTTTCCCCAGGTTCTGCCCTAGATCAAGTCAATGTAGTCAGTCTCAACAGTGCCGTGAAAGAGATTACTTATTTCTGGGCAAATACTTTTTTTCAGAGAGGGTCTTAGCTACCCTGGTTTACTTAAGATTCCTTCGCACACTCATTTGGTCAGACCAGTGTATGTGAGGTCACCATTATATCACAGGCTGGGGGAGAGTGGAGAGAAGAATGTAGCACATGCCAAACAACAAAACAAAAACCTAGAATGAACTCAGAGAAGTTTGGTGTTCTGGGCTAATACTACCTGGCCTTAGACGGAAACACTCTTCCAAAAGTCATTCGAATCCACAAATATAAGAACTTTCTGGCCACGCATCTGAAAGAAGGAAAGAAAGGATATAGATCCATTTAAAACTCCAGTTGACTTTTCATCAATTTTCTGGAAAGCAGAGGGAAACCAAGGTCCCCTGGGGAGAGATGCTAGCATGAGTCAAAAGGGGAATCATAGCTTATCTTGCATCAAATAGAGCACAGGATGGACAGACTTATAAAGCCAAGATCAAGCAGATTGTTTTTATCATTTTTATAAGTAATCTTTACCCTCACGGTGGGGCCCCAATTCACAACCCTGAGATCAAGAGTCATATGCTTTACCAACTGAGCCAGCCAGCCCCCCCCCCCGCAAAACCACTTATTTTTTAAAAATATTTTCAACACAAGTCTTTTGTCAATGAAGACTTCAGAGTTGAGGAAAATAAAGTACATGATAATGCTTTTACTCATGTTATTCTTACTGCCTAAAACACCTAACAAATGCCCACTCACCTATCAAGGCTCATCTTCAACGCTGTTCCGATGTAAAGCCTTTCTGCACCTTCCCCAACCCAAACACGGTGAGTAGCCCTGTACCCTCAACACTCTGATTCAACCCTTAGGGTAATATAATGTTACGGCACCAAATCACAGTGATTGGCTCGCAGGGGACCTAGTGTTCCCTCTGCACTGTGAGTCCCTGAGAATGGGGACCATGTCTTTTTTTTTTTTTTAATATTTTATTTATTTATTTGACACAGAGAGAGATCACAAGTAGGCAGAGAGGCAGGCAGAGGGAGAGGAGGAAGCAGGCTCCCTGCTGAGCAGAGAGCCCGACACGGGCCTCAATCCCAGGACCCTGAGATCAGGACCTGAGCCGAAGGCAGAGGCTTACCCACTGAGCCCCCCAGGGGCCCAGGGACCATGTCTTAGAGTATACTTACAGTACCTAGCACAGTGCCTGTACACACACAAAAAAGGTGGCTTGTCTTGGCCAGTCCGTCTTCAGGTTCAGCTTGAAACACTCTTCTTCCTCCTACCCTTTATCTGGCTTATTCACACATTATCCTTTAGGACTCATCTTAAACCTCACTTCCTCCAGGAAGTTCCTCTGGCTACACTAGTGGGGCGGTTCTAGCCCCACGGGGCTGCCGCACATCCTCTCATCTTCTAGCATTTATCATGCTTTGCTGGCATGATTTAACAGTCTGTCAAGTCTACAGGATTTTAAGCCTTCATGAGGTCATGGACTACGAATATCTTACTCGCCTTGTATGCTCAGCATCGAGCACAACACCTGGCCAAGTAGACACCTGATAAAATTTTTTTTGGTAGTTTTACGGTTTTATTAACACTAATATGCACATAAGCTGTCTACTCATTTTCTTTGCTGCGCAGCCTGGCCATGGGATTGGTGGCTCTGACGGCCAGCTGGGCTGCTCTTTCCACGATGGCCTTGTGTCCTTAGAGGGGACACTGTGAGCCATCCCCGCACGGTAAGGTGTCTTGCGCATCCGCAGCACTTCAGCCCCCTTGACACTGTGGGCTAGGAGCTTCCGGAAGCCACTGGGCAGCATGTGCCTAGTATTCTGGCTGCTCTCATAACACATGCTGGGCATCAAGATCTGGCCCTTGAATCTTCTGCCCAACGGTCAATTCCTCTGGGTTTCTTCCAGTTGTGCTTAATTTTGACATATCTAGTGCTGAATAAATTTCTTGGTTCTCTTTGTAATGATCTTGGGCTTCTCCAGAGGTTAGAGGAAGGCCATGCTGCTGCCTGCCACCTCCTCAAGCAGTGCCCGAGGAAGGAAAAGCCTGATACATTTTTGCTGAGGGCGCCTGGGTGGTTCAGTCAGTTAAGCATCTGCCTTCAGCTCAGGTCATGATCCCAGGGTCCTGGGATCAAGCCCTGAATTGGGCTTCCTGCTCAGTGGGGAGTCTGCTTCTCCCTCTCCCCCTGTCCCTTCCCCCGTTTCTGGTCTCTCGCTCTCTTTCTTTCTTACCCTCTCAAATAAATAAAATCTTTTAAAAAATTTTTTGCTGAGGGACACCTGGGTGGCTCAGTCATTAGGTGTCTGCCTTCAGCTTAGGTCATGATCTGTGGGTCCCAGAATTGAGCCCTGTATCGAGCTCCCTGCTCGGCGTGAGGCCTGCTTCTCCCTCTCCCACTTCCCCTGCTTGTGTTCCCTCTCTCACTGCCTCTCTCTGTCAAATAAATAAATAAAATCTTTAATTTTTTTTTGCTGAATGAATAAATGCCTTTGATAGACCTAACCAAGAGTAGTGGAAAATGATCTTTTCAGACTATGTTTGGGCTTTTTCTGAAAGACTCTTTATAGCTTACACAATGTGGGTACAACTAGAGAATGTGAATGCAAACACAGAATGACAGACTTTAAGTCTGCAGATTCCTAAATATCCTTTCCTTCTGAACATTCTGTCACAAAGAGTAGGCACCAGTCTCCGATTACGTGAGACAGAAAAATAAGAATCACCCTTCATTTTAACCAAGAAGGGAAAACAGTGGAAAAGCCACTGCAGGCAGGCGACAGCCCGCAACCTTACCTGATACGCAATTCTCTTAACCGGCTCCTTCGGGCCCAACCATGGGAGGCAGGAGACTGAACGGGACGACTGGCACGAGGTACCTCACTCCGGGTCCCAGAGAAGGCAGATGACTTCGGGTTGGCCACTATCTTTGGAGGATAAGTTTTCTTAACTGCACCATCCTTAAAAGACCTTAAATTTGAGGAGCAATGGGGAAAGGAGAGAATCAAATTTTCTCTGCACGTGAAGCAAATATCTTTTGACACACACACAAGTGAAATTAAATAGATAAGCTCAATGAGACAGACTGAGAATGACTATGCTTCAAGGACAATAAGCAGCCAATCTCTGACAGAAATACCTGCCATTCACAATGGTGTGTCAAACATCCCCAAGGTTACCCCCTAGATTCAGTGATGATTAGACAGAAGGTCTCACAGGACTTAGCATATAGTGGCACTCATGGCTACGATTTATTACAGCAAGAGGGCACAAAGCAAAATCAGTAAAGAGAAAAGGGGTTTGGGGCAAAGGCTGCCAGAAATCAGGTGTCTTTCTCTCTTTCTCTCTCCCTCTCTCCCTCTCCTCTTCTTTCTTTCTTTAAAATTTTGGGAGGCAGTTTCTTCTAACAGACCAAAATACACCCAAAATCAAGTGTGTGGCTCTGTTCTATTCACTAGTCTAATATATATATAACACACACACACAGAGATTTATATATAGAGAAATTATATATATATATAATATATATATATATATATATAATTTTCCCCCCCTCTTCTTCTTCTCCTCTGGGTTTTGGGTCTCTTCTAATTTGGTTAGTGTATATTTTTCTGGGGTCACTGCTACCCTTTTAGTATTTTGTTCTCTCATTCATCTATTCTTATCTGGGTAAAATGGCAAGGCGGGAAAAAAAAAAAAGAGTTTTTCAAAAAAGAACAAGAGGCAGTACCAATGGCTAGAGACTTCATCAATATGGACAATAGTAAGATGTCAGAACTAGAGTTCAGAAAGGCGATTATTAAGGTGCTAGCTGGGCTTGAAAAAAGCATGGAAGATACTACAGAATCCCTTTCTGGAGAAATAAGAGAAGTAAAATCTAACAAAGCTGAAATTTAAAAAGCTATTAATGAGCTGCAATCAAAAATGGAAGCTCTTACTGCTAGGATAAATGAGGCAGAAGAGAGAATTAATGATAAAGAAGACCAAATGATAGAGAATAAAGATGCTGAGAAAGAGAGATAAACAATTATTGGACAACGAGGGTAGAATTCAAGAGATAAGTGATACTATAAGATAAAACAATATTAGAATAATTGGGATCCCAGAAGAAGAGAGAGAGAGAAAGAGAGAGAAAGAGAGAGAGAGAGAGAGAGAAGGTATACTGGAGCAATTACAGCAGAGAATTTCCCTAATTTGGCAAATGGAACAAGCATCGAAATCCATGAGGCACAGAGAACCCCCCTCAAATTCCATAAAAATAGGTCAACACCCCATCATCTAACAGTAAAATTTACAAGTCCCAGTGACAAAGAAAATCCTGAAAGCAGCTTGGGACAAGAGGTCTGTAACCTACAATGGTAGAAATACTAGATTGGGAGCAGACCTACCCACAGAGATCTGGCAGATCTGGCAAGATAAATGCTGAGCACAAAATGAGAAAAATATGCAGCCAAGAATACTATATCCAGCTAGGCTGGATAAAAACTTTCCAGGACAAACAAAAACTAAAACAATTTGCAAACACCGAACTGGTCCTACAGGAAATACTGAAAGGGGTCCTCTAAGCAAAGAGAGAGCCTAAAAGTCACAGACCAGAAAGAACGCAGACAATATACAATAATAGTCACCTTACGGACGATATAATAGCACTAAATTCATATCTTTCAATAGTTACCCTGAATGTAAATGGGCTAAATGCCCCAACCACAAGACACAGGGTATCAGAATGGATAAAAAAACAAGACCCATTGATATGCTGTCTGCAATAAACTCAAAGACACCTCCAGATTTAAAGTGAGGGGGTGGAAAATAATTTACCATGCTAATGGACATCAAAAGAAAGCTGGGGTAGTAATCCTTATATCATATAAATTAGATTTTAAGTCAAATATTATAAGAGATAAAGAAGGACACTATATCATACTTAAAGGGTCTGTCCAACATGAAAATCTAATCATTGTAAATATCTATGCCCTTAACATATAAACCAACTAATATAATCAAAACAAACAATACTAATACAATAACAGTAGGGGACTTTAACACCCCCTAACTGAAATGGACAGATCATCTAAGCAAAAGATCAACAAGGAAAGAAAGGCTTTAAATGACTCACTGGACCAGATGGACATCACAGATATATTCAGAACGTTCCATCCCAAAGCAACAGAATACACATTCTTCTCTAGTGCACATGGAATATTCTCCAGAATAGATCGTGTCCTGGATCACAAACCAGGTCTCAACTGGTACCAAAAGACTGGGATCATTCCCTGCATATTTTCAGACCACAAAGCTTTGAAACTGGAACTCAACCACAAGAGGAAAGTTGGAAAGAACTCAGATACATGGAGGCTAAAGAGCGCCCTACTAAAGAATGAGCGGGTCAACCAGGAAATTAAAGAAGAATTAAAAAAAAATCCAGGCAGGGCGCCTGGGTGCCTCAGTTGGTTAAGCGACTGCCTTCGGCTCAGGTCATGATCCCGGAGACCCGGGATCGAGTCCCACATCGGGCTCCCTGGTCGGCGGGAAGCCTGCTTCTCCCTCTCTCACTCTCCCTGCTTGTGTTCCCTCTCTCGCTGTGTTTCTGTCTGTCAAATAAATAAATAAAAATCTTAAAAAAAAATCCAAGGAAACAAATGAAAAGGAAAACACAATCATTGAAAATCTTTGGGATACAGCAAAGGCAGTCCTGAAAGGAAAGTATACAGCAATACAAGTTTTCTCAAGAAACAAGAAAGGTGTCAAGTACACAGCCTAAACCCTACACCTAAAGGAGCGGGAGAAAGAACAGCAAAGAAAGCCTAAACCCAGAGGGAGAAGAGAAATAATAAAGATCAGAGCAGAAATCAATGAAATAGAAACCAAAAGAGCAGTAGAACAAATCAACAAAACTAGGAGCTGGTTCTTTGAAAGAATTAATTAGATTGATGAACCCCTGGCCAGACTTATCAAAAAGAAAAGAGGAAGGACCCAAATTAATAAAATTATGAATGGAAGAGGAGAGATCACAACCAACACCAAAGAAATACAAACAATTATAAGAACATATTATGAGCAACTATATGCCAGCAAATTAGACAATCAGAAGGAATGGATGCATTCCTAGAGACATATAAACTACCAAAACTGAACCAGGAAGAAATAGAAAACCTGAACAGACCCATAACCAGTACGGAAATTGAAGTAGTAATCAAAAATCTCCCAACAAACAAGAGCCCAGGGCCAGATGGCTTCCCAGGGGAATTCCACCAAACATTTAAAGAAGAATTAATACCTATTCTCCTGAAACTGTTCCAAAGAATAGAAATAAAAGGAAAACTTCCAAACTCATTTTATGAGGCCAGCAAAACCAAAGACCCCATCAAATAGGAGAATTACAGACCAATATCCTTGATAATCACGGATGCAAAAAATCTCACCAAAATGCTGGCCAAAAGAACCCAACAGTACATTAAGTGGATTATTCACCACGACCAAGTGGGATTTATTCCTGGGGTGCAAGGTTGATTCAACATCTGCAAATTAATCAAGGTATTACAATCCATTAAAAAAAGAACAAGAACCATATGACACTCTCAACAGATGCTGAAAAAGCATTTGACAAAGTACAGCATCCTTTCTTGATCAAAACTCTTCACAGTGTAGGGATAGAGGGTATATACCTCATTATCATAAAAGCCATCTGTGAAAAACCCACAGTGAATATCATTCTCAATGGGGAAAAATTGAGAGCTTTTCCCCTAAGGTCAGAAACATGGCAAGACTATCCACAATCACCATTGCTATTCAACACAATACTAAAATTCCTGGCCTCAGCAAAACAAAAAGAAATAAAAAGGCATCCGAACCGGCAAAGAAGTCAAACTCTCACTCTTTGCAGATGATATAAAACTTTATGTGGAAAACCCAAAACAATTCACTCCAAAACTCCTAGAACTCATACCAGAATTCAGTAAAGTGTCAGGATATAAAATCAATGCACAGAAATCAGTTGCATTTCTATATAAGAGCTAGACCGAAAATAGAGAAATTAGGGAGTTGATCCCATTTATAATTTTACCCAAAACCATAAGATACCTAGCAATAAACCTAACCAAATCTATACTCAGAAAACTACAAAGTGCTCGCGAAAGAGACTGAGGCAGACACAAAGAAATGGAAAAATGTTCCATGCTCATGTATTGGAAGAAAAAATACTGTGAAAATGTCTATGCTACCTAAAGCAATCTACACTGCTCTCCCTGCTTGTGCTATTATTCTCTGACAAATAAATAAATGAAAATCTTAAAAAAGAGAGAGAACCCTTATACACTGTTCATGGGAATGCAAACTGGTACAGGCATTATAGAAAATAATGAGGTTTCTCAAAAAATTAAAAAGAGACCTACCATACAATCCACAATTCCACTTCTGGGGATTTATCTGAAGAAGAAAAAAACCCACTAATTCTAAATGATATACACATTCCCATGTTCCCTGCAGCATTATTTACAACAGCCAAGACACACAACCCAAGTGTCCGCTGACAGGTAAATGGAAAAGAAAATGTGCCATACATATATACAATAGCATATTCTTCAGCCATAAAAAGGGATGAAATCCTGCTACTTGCAACAACATGAATGGCCTTGAGGGCACTGTGCTAAATGAAACAAGTCAGACAGAGAAAGACGAATATATATGATCTTCCTTTTAAATGTGGAATTTTAAAACAGAACAAAATAACAAGCTTACAGACACAGAGAACAGACTGGTGGTTGCCAAAGGCAGGGGTGGGAATGCAGGGTCAAAACGGGTGAAGGAGTCAGAAGCTACAAATTGCCAGTTATATAGTAAGTAGATCGTGCGGATAAAATGTACAGCACAGTGACAGAGTTAATAATCGTATTGCGTATTTGAAAGCTGCTTGGAAAGTAAATCTTAAAAGTTCACATCACAAGAAACAAATTCTGTAACTGTGTATGGTGAGAGACGTTAACTAGACTTAGAGTGGTGAACAGCTCCTGATATATACAAATATGGAATCCTTACGCTGTGCCCCTGAAACTAATGTTGTACCTCAATTATACCTAAATAAAAATTCAAAAAAAAAGGGTGGGGGGAGCATTCCTTGCTTCCTCTCAGCTGGAAATGTGCCTGTGAGGCAACTTAAATTTTATACGGATCTATGCATGTCTGAGAATGACCCTGAGAGCGCTGAGAGAGTGCTGAGAGACTGGGGGTAAAATAAATTATGGAGATTATGTGGCTTCACAAATTCAGAATCTGCAAATGAGGATCAACTCTATATATTTCTATAAACTAACAATAAACAAAAAATAAAGTTATTTATATACTGTTGTCAAACCACAAACACCAAGTACAGGAGTAAATCTACCAAAATTGCAGAGGTGCTGAATGGCTCAGTGGGTTAAGCATCCGACTCTTGATTTCGGCTCAGGTCATGATCTCAGGCTAGGATGGAGCCCTCTGTCAGCCTCCCTGCTCAGTGGGGAGTCCGCCTGTCATCCTCTCCCTCTCCCTCTGCCCTTCCCCCTCCCACTGCTCTCTCTCTCTGAAATAAATGTTTTTTAAAAAGTTTTAAACATTTGGGGTGCCTGGCTGGCTCAGTCAGTAGAACATGTGACTCCTGATCTCAGGGTCATGAGGTCAAGCCCCACGTTGGGTGTAGAGATTTCTTTTAAAAATAAAATCTTTTGTGGAAGAAGTGTTTAAAAGTACTAGGTGAGAAACCTTACTCAGATCTCAGAATTATTATAAAGCTTTTTAAACAAAACATCATGATCTTGTAGCAGGGACAATTCAACCATAAGGCACAAAGTAGAAAGCCCAGAAAGACCTGAGCTTAAATGGACCCTTGCTTAATGATAAAGGTCGCACTGCAGAGAAGTGTCCCAGGAAATCGTGCCGGCACAACTGAATATCCACATGGGGGTGGGGGAAGAGACTCGTGTGACATGGGGTGGGGGAAGAGACTCGTGTGACATAAAAAATCACTTTCAAATGGTCTAGAGAAAAAAATGTGAATGTCAAAATAATGAAACAATGAAAGCAATACAGAATACGTTCATGACCCAGGAAAGATCCCTTAAAACATGACAGAAAAGATATATTAAAAAAGACTGATCGTTTTTACTAAATTACAGTTTAACATACCATAACTCATCAAAAGATATCAGAGTGAAAAAAAGTGAGCCACATAGAGGGAGAAGATATCTGTTTACAACACATAAAACATAAAAAGAGGGCACCTGGGTGGCTCAGTGGGTTAAGCCTCTGCCTTCAGCTCAGGCCATGATCTCTCAGGGTCCTGGGATCTAGGCCCCCATCGGGCTCTCTGCTCACCGGGGAGCCTGCTTCCTCCTCTCTCTCTGCCTGCCTCTCTGCCTACTTGTGATGATCTCTCTGTCAAATACATAAATAAAATCTTTAAAAAACACATAGAGGGTACCTGGGTGGCTCAGTTGGTTAAGCCACTGCCTTCAGCTCAGGTCATGATCCTGGAGTCCCGGGGTCGAGTCCCTCATCGGGCTCCCAGCTCCACGGGGAGTCTGCTTCTCCCTCTGACCTCCCCTCTCATGCTCTTTCTCACTCACTCTCTCTCAAATAAATAAATAAAATATTTTAAAAAACACATAGAAAAATTCATATTTGGAAATAAAAAAAATTCCTATATAACAACTGGGGGAAAGACTCAAAATACAACTGAATAAAAAATGGGATTAAGACTTGAATATGTACTTCAGAAAGATGAAACGCAGGTGCCCCAAAACAGGGACTCAACAGCAACAGAAATCAGGAAATGCAGATAAAAAGCACAGTGAGCTGTGACTATATCCCCACCACGAAGCACAGCGCTGGGGAGGTGTGGGCCAACAGCACCCTATACGTGGCCAGTGAGACCACAAACTGGTACAATCAATTCAGAAAACCATTACCTAGCAAAATTGAAGATTCTCTTCTCTTCTGGCCCAGAACCTATTCCTAATTATATGCCCCAAATCGTGGTTATCAAAGTGTGATTCCCAAATCAACAGCGTCAGCATCAACTGAGAACTTAATAGAGATACAAGACCCCAGATCTACTGAATCAGAACTCTGATGGTGGAGTCCAGCAATCTGTGTTGACCGAGCCCTTTGGGGTCTCCTGCTGCAGGCTCGAACCTGAGAACCACTGTGCGCCACACTGTGCATGAGAATGTTCATCACATTCAAAAACTGGAAATGGCCCAAACGCTCATCAAGAGAACTGATAAACTGTGTAATATTCTTATAATGTATCACAGAGCAAGGAAAACGAGCAAAGTACTACAGATAATCACATGAAGGAACCTTAAAATCTTGAAAGAATCAAGACACAAAAGAATACACACAATATGATTCCATTTAAATAAAGGCTAAGAGGCAAAACTAAACTGTGTTGTTTTGGAACGCATACTTAACTGGTAAAAATATAAAGAAATTTGAGAAAGTGATGGCTATTAAGGTAGGACAGTGGTTTACTCTAGGAAGAAGGTGAGTGATTAGGAAAAAATATAGAAAGAGGACTTCTGAGGTATTGATACTATTTCTTCAACCAGTGTGATGGTTCCATGTTGTTTCAAAATTATATAACCAACATTACATTTTATGTAGCTTTCTGAATCTAAACTGTGTTCCATCTAAACAGTTTAATTTTTTTTTAAAGCAAACACACTCCCTTCTCAATGTCTCACATCTAAAGCTGTAAAGTAATTGGGGAAAATAAACCAGAGTTAGAAGCCACAGAGCTTCTTTTTAAGCCAGGTTAATTTGCTCCAGAGGATGAAATGAGGCAGGCTTGAAGAATATAGATTACATGGGAAACACTGTCAGTGTGCAAATTCAGCTTTCAAGGATCTTTCTTCTATGGGATCAACAGGGGCAGGCCTCAGCAGTCATGCTGGAACTCCATGACCCTTCTCCAAGTCCCGATGGATTAGAGCAGAAGGAAAACCTGACTCAGGCTGGACCAACCACATTCATTTTGAGCTGAGACACAGACTGAACAGGAGCTGGAGGCCAGAAACACGAATATGGCACCACTCAGGAGGAAGGGTCCAAACAACTGCCAGATAGGTCCCTCCCACTATCCCCTGGCTTCTACCTTGCCCAACGCCTAGTAGGTTCTACAAAAAATTTCTGTCTGTTAGTATCATAGGTTGCAAGCAATAAGAATCCAATTCAAATGAGCATAAGGAAAAAAGAGTGTAACATAGTAAGGGTCATTCAACAAAATTGACAAGCCTTTAGCAAGTTACTAAAAGTAGGAATGAAAGAGAGGACATTACCACCAATTTTTCATAAATTGAAAGACTATCGGGGCGCCTGGGTGGCTCAGTTGGTTAAGCAACTGCCTTCGGCTCAGGTCATGATCCCGGAGACCCGGGATCGAGCCCCACATTGGGCTCCCTGCTCAGAGGGAAGCCTGCTTCTCCCTCTCTCACTCCCCCTGCTTGTGTTCCCTCTCTGGCTGTGTTTCTCTCTGTCAAATAAATAAAATATTGAAAAAAAAAAAAAGACTATAAAGGAATACTATGAACTCTATGCCAACAAATTAAATAACTGAGATGAACACATTCCCAGAAAAACACAAATTATCAAAAATGACTCAAGAAGTAGAAACTCTGAATAGACCTATAACAAGTGAAGAAATTGAGTTAGTAATTAAAATGTTTCCCACAAAGACCAGGTCCAAAAGGCTTCACTGATGAATTCTATCAAAAATTTTAAAAATAAATGATGCCGATGTTCTATAAATTCTTCCAGAAAATAAAGAAGGAACACTTCCAAATTCATTCTTTGAGCCAGTATCACACACTGATACCAAAGGCAGACAAAAATACACACACAATGGGGCATGTGGGTGGCTCAGTTGGTTAAGTGTCTGCCTTCAGCTCAAGTCATGATCCTGGAATCTGGGGATCGAGCCCATGTCAGGCTCCCTGCTCAATAGGGAGTCTGCTTCTCCCTCTCCACCTCTCTGCTTATGTTCTCTCTCTCTCAAATAAATCTTTAAAAAAAAAAAAATTACACACACAAAATATAGACCAGTATCTCATAAATACAGCTATCAATATAAAAACTCTCAAAATACATTAGTAAATCAAATCCAACATATAACAATCATGCAAAAAACACCAGACCCAAGCTGGATTTATCCTAGGAATGCAAGGTTAGTGTAACATCTGAAAATCAACATAATATACCCTATTAATAAAGGACAAAAACTGTAAGATCATTTCGTGATGTAGAAAAACAATCTGATAAAATCCAACAGCAGTCGGGGCACCTGGGTGGCTCAGTTGGTTAAGCCACTGCCTTCGGCTCAGGTCATGATCCTGGAGACCCGGGATCGAGCCCCACATCGGGCTCCCTGCTCGGCGGGAAGCCTGCTTCTCCCTCTCTCACTCCCCCTGCTTGTGTTCCCTCTCTTGCTGTGTTTCTCTCTGTCAAATAAAATCTTAAAAAAAAAAAAAATCCAACACCAGTCATAATAAAAATTCCCAAGATTCCCAAAGAAAACTGATCATATAATAAAAACAGGATAATTTGAGGATGGTATATTTACAAAGGTGTGGGTGTAAAGGAATCACAAGGGAAAGAAAGTGCAGGAATCTGAAGCTAGTAGAGGCTGAGCTGATACCACCTCCAGGCCCAAAGGGGTAAGGAGAGGAAATAATTACCAGATCACAGAAGGGGAGTCAGAGGAGCTTGGGCTTCAGTGGAGGGACACAGCCAACCCAAAACATCTTGCAAGGAGGAAACCACGGCAATAAATACTCTGGCCTCACTCTTCTCCCGGCCTCATACCTCCTGAGGATCTCCTCTTTGGCTAATCCCCTGTGAAGGGTGATCAGATATCCAGCACAAAGAGGTAATTCCCTAGCTCTTGCACTTCGGAAGAATTCTGAACTAGAGCTTCAAGAACTAGAACTGCTGTCTCAACACTGTCAGATCTTCTTGCTTCTCTCAGGGAGCTGACCTGCTTACCAGCACCAGGTTCCGTTGCCTCTGCTTGGTGGACACTGTTAACAGCTCTCCCAGCAACCTCCGCAGTAGAAAGCAACCCTCTCTTTAAATGGCTGTCTCAACTTTAGGAAAAAAACCCCGAGTAGCCTATGCAGTCAGGTGCCCTCCCCTGAACCAATCACCATGCCCAGGGCAGCGGGACACTCAAGACTGGCCAGCTACAAGCCGTACACCCACCCCTGTGAGTCTGAGGTCTGTCAGTAAACTGCTCTCTTTCTTTTAAATTCCTTCCTTTTGTCAAGGTTAGCCAGAGCTGGATTCTGCTATTTGGAATCAAAAGAACCTTCATCTAGGCTGAGAGTAACCATGTTCAAAAGCAGGAGTAAGATCCAACATCCAGTGAGCCTTGGGTGCTAGAACTTCCAACCTCAGGATTTCCCAAACACCAAAAAAGGAATCTCTGGAGAAACCAAAATTATGGGGAAATAGAGGGCCCACAGCTGCTCCAAAAACTGCACCCCCACAAACTGTAATTCCCAGTGCTTCTTTCCTATGAGATGCTCAAGGAGGAACATAAGGGGCCTGTACTCCAGGAGCCCTAGGGCTCAGCTCCCATGGCAACCACCATGATCAACACCTGCACCAAGATGTCATTGCCCAACCACACTGCCCAGTCCGTCTTCAACAGAATCTTCATGAACCTGTGCTCCTGGGTTTCACCTAGTCCACCAGATATGAGCGGGACCCAGGCCTACGCCTCTACCGCCAAGTGCCTGAACATCTGGGGCATGGTCTTGGGCACCCTTCCGATAATTATATTTGTCAGTATTTCTTTTTTAAAGATTTTATTTAGGAATGTTTAGGTGGCTCAGTCAGTTAGGCATCTGCCTTGGGCTCAGGTCATGACCCCAGGGCTGTGGGATCGAGTCCCATATCGAGCTCTGTGCTCAGTGGGGAACCTGCTTCTCCCTCTGGCTGCTCTCCCCGTGCTTACGCGCTCTCTCACTCTTTCTCTAACAAATAAAATCTTTTAAAAAAAGTTTTTTAAAAAAGAGTTATTTATGAGAGCGAGCGAGCATGAGCAGGGGGTAGGGGCAGAGGGAGAAGCAGGCTCCCTGCTGAGCAGGGAGTCTAACATTCATCACTACTTTTGCTCACCGACAATTTTCTAAGCAATTTCAGAGAACATAAAATATTGTGGAAGCTATTAGCAACTGCCCATGGCCTGAGGCTGTCACTCCTCTCACAGCATTTTATATATATATGTCTGCAACTGAATTCAATACAGCATTTGCGGGGGGGGGGAAGAACTTCCAATCTCAGCAAAATCACCCTCATTCTTGCTCAAACTCATTATTTTAATGATGGATATTCCCAAACTCTCAAAATGAAACAAAATGGTTTTGAACTGTAACATTAGGTAGGAAATGTATATTAAACTCTAGATGAGAAACCCAAAATATCAACAAAAAATCCTTACCCAAAGTTCTTTTCTCGCCACTTGATTTAGAAAGAAATTACTTTTTAAATTATTTATCACTTTTACACACAAAATGTTTATAGATTTTTATGTGGGCCATAATTTGTTACTTCTTTTTTAAGATTTTTTTTAAGATTTTATTTATTTGACAGGGAGAAACACAGCTAGAGAGGGAACACAACCAGGGGAATGAGAGAGGGAAAAGCAGGCTTCCCGCCAAGCAGAGAGCCCAATGCGGGGCTCAATCTTCCAGAATCATGACCTGAGGCAAAGGCAGATGCTTAACGACAAAGCCACCCAGCTGCCCTTCAGTTATCTTTTTTTTTTTTTTTTTTTTTTTATCAAGTCCTATCACTCACCTGGAGTCCACCTTCCTCTGCATTCTCTTACTTCTTTTTTGATGGAAATTTGGCAATGGCTTGATATATACTTCTTAGTGAGCAGATTCTTCAGGAATCAAGAAGTCTTTTATCTTCCCCTTCTAGCTATACAAGAAAGAGGGAAAAGGAGAGTAAATTATCTGAAGCCTCTTAGGAACCACATTTCTAAATAGCTACATGCTAGCTCCTGATCTCCTCTTAATTCAACATTAGATGAACATGGCAAGTCTCTGAAAAGATTTTATTTATTTATTTGACAGAGAGAAACACAGCCAGAGAGGGAACACAAGGGGAGTGAGAGAGGGAGAAGCAGGCCTCCCACCAAGCAGGGAGCCCGATGTGGGGCTCGATTCCCGGTCTCCGGGATCATGACCTGAGCCAAAGGCAGTCGTTTAACCAACTGAGCCACCCAGGCGCCCCAAGTCTCTGAAATTTTTTAATTGCATTTTAAAAGTTATTTTATAAGAAAGGAAACTGGGAGGAGAGAGAATGATACTCAAAAGGCTATAATTGGCTCATTCTTCTTGTCCTGGTGATGCTCTAAGATCTTCAACTTCCCTTCATAAGAATACTAGGAGAGGCCTAGATTTCCTGTTTTTTTGCCTAAATTAACTTTTTTGGTTGTCAGCATTACCTCTAAGAATCTCCAGGCAGTTTTGGTCAATAGTAAATTACTGTGTACAGTTTCCATTTTCATTTGGTGATAATTTCTACCAGTAATATTTATTATGAACCAAATAAGCAACATATCTTGTATTACTTAGCACAAAGAATACAATGTTGTGGGCTCGATCATGTCCCCAACCCCGATTACCTGTGAATTGACCTGACTTGGAAATCATCTTTGCAGATGTAATTAAGATGAGGTCGCACCGCAGTAAAGTGGGCCCTTAATCCAGTATGACTGGCATCTTTATAAAAAGAGGAGATGAGAGCTGCCTGGGTGGCTTAGTCGGTTAAGCAGCTGGCTTCTGCTTGGGTCATGGAGTAGGTGAATGCCATGAAACCCAGGAAGTACGAGTTCATGAAAATTCTGTTGAAGAGGGACTGGGCAATACAGTTGGGCAATGATGTCTTGCTGTGGGTGTCCTGGGATCAAGCCCCAGATAAGGATACCTGCTCGGCAGGGAGTCTGCTTGTCCCTCTCATTCATCCTTTGTGAGCTCCTGCTCTCTCTCAAATAAATAAAATCTTAAAGGAAAAAAAAAAAGAGAGGATACAAGGCAGAGGGACAGACACACACAGAAAGGAGAATGCCATGAAGACAGACACACAGGGAGAGTGGCACGTGATAATGACAGCAGAGACTAGAATGATGTGTCCACAAGCCAAGGGAGACCAAGGACTGCCGGCAACACCAGAAGCTGAGAGAAACGCATGGGACAGAGCCTCCCCCAGAGCCTCCAGAAACAGGATGGCCCTGGTGACAGCTTGATGTCACATTTCTAGCTTCCAGAACTTCGAGACAATGCATTTCTGTCGTTTATAAGCTGCCAAGTATATACTACGTTTACAGAGCAGCCCTTGGGAACTAATTCAAGTAGAAAGAAGGAGTAAGTACATGGTGGAAGAAGGCTAATAGGGTGGACGCGTCCCATGTATAACTGGGAGTAAGTGTGAGGCATTTATAGTAAGACATTCATTCTTATCACAGAATGAAATCACCCTTCATAATTAAGGTCACATATTTCAAAGACAATGAGAAAAGGAATTAGCCAGAAAAGAGAGTTAATCCATACAAAATGAATAATTCTTACTGAGATCAAACATTTGTCCTTCTCATATTTCTGGTATTACACCCTAAGCAACAAAGGTCGCCATTAGTGACTATTTCCGTAAATAAATTAAAGGACAATTCAGACTGGGATTTTTGGTTAAACACTGCTATCATAAATGGGTCATTGCCTTAGGTTTATGTCTTGTTATAATGATTTTCTGGAATACCTACAGAATGGGATACCAATGAGAAGTAGGCCCACGGAATCTCAGAGGAGCTCAGAACTAGAAGGAACGAGGAATGGCTCCTAGAATTGTGGCACGGGCCACAGATGAGGGGACTGAATGGTGAAAGCCTACATGGTAAGCATCTGGGGTCCGTGGTCTCCTTTGCAACCCGGCCAGGCAGGGTATCAGCCTCTTCTCCACATCCTGCTTCTGGCAGCTTGACTGGTACCTCCCAGTCAGGAAACTGGAAGAATCTTCGCAGAAGCAGCTAAGAACTAAAAGCCCTCAGGATTCTCATATCCGTGCCCCACCTCCCTCAATGAAAAAGCAGGCTTGCCCCTAGAGAGAAGCTCACAAACTTACAAGTCCTGCTCAGACACTCGGAACTTCTTACTAATTTCTCTGTTCTGATACTTAAGTATGAATGGACAACCAAGAATCCCAAGACATTTGGATGTGACTTCCAACAAGAGAGCAAAGCAAACCAAGAAATCTGAGGGCATCCAAGGCCTGTGATGGACTCCTGCCAAGAACTTGAGTCTAAATCTCAACCCTCATCTACAACTCAGTACCAACTTACAAAAAATACAGGGAACAAATAAAACTGATTCTGCAATCCGCAAAATCGGTGATGTAGGAAACTTCACAGGACTAATGACCCAGTTCCTCCAACAAATAAACTGCAGAAAAGGGGGAAACTTACACACTAAAAGACACTTAAGAAGTAGATCAATCAAATGCAATGTATGGACTTGGATCTTGATTTTAACTACAAACCAACTGTCAAACAAAAAATCTGAAACAATCATGGAAACCTACACTTTAAATTTTTTCTAATCTAATGAGTTATTAAAGACTCACTAATTTGGGAGGGGTGCCAGGGTGGCTCAGCTGGTTGGATGTCAGACTCGATCTCAGCTCAGGAGAGGGGGGGAGGAAGACAAAGAATTTCGAGCAGACTCCATGCTGAGCTCAGAGCCCAACACAAGGCTCAATCTCAAAACCCTGAGATCAAGTCCTGAGCTGAGATCCAGTCAGACACCAAACAGAGTGAAGAGAACTTAAAACAAATGTCTATACAAAAACTTGCATATAAATGTTAACAGCAACATCATTGCTAGAGCCAATGAAGTGAAAGCCCAAATGTCCACCAACTCATGGACAGACAAAATATGGTATATCCATACAATGAAATATCACACAGCAGTACTATTACATGTTAAAGCACAGATGCATATTAGCACATGCCAAGTGAAAGAAGCCAATCACAAGGACCATATAGCACATGATCCCACTTATATGAAATGTCCACAACAGATGAATCTGCAGGGTCATAAAGTGAATTCCTGGCTGCCTAGGGCCTGGAAGGATTGAAGGGAAATGGGGAGTGACTCCTAACAGTGTTTCTTTTCAGGGCGATGAAAATGTTTTAAAATTGATTATGGTGATAATTGTATCACTGAATATATTAAAAACCATTGAACACTTTCAATTGGTGAATTGTAATCTATGTGAATTATTTTGCAATAAAGCTGTTAAAAGAAAAAGAGGATGAAAAAGTAGAAGCAGTAGTTATTAAAGGAAAATGCATCCCCCAAAATAGAAGCAAACTGAGGGGGAGAAAAAGGAACCCAGACAAAAGTGAATGCAATATAAGAGAATAGCAAAAAGAAGCAAATCCCAGGATACATGTAAAAAGAAGTTTCAGGATTAGCACTGAGTACAGCAGGCATAGGGCCACCAGATCATATTAGAGCAGAGGACGATCTCCAGGAAAAAGATGAAACAGTTTTGAGAGTAAA
>PITA01027362.1:0-21053 GCA_004023965.1 Spilogale gracilis | reverse complement strand
ACTTTTTTCTCCTCCTCTAGTGTTCACCTGGGAAGTTTTAGGAAGCACACTTTTTGAGCATCATTGGACCCATCAAAAAAGCACTTCTGGGGTGCCCGACTGGCGCAGTGGGTTAAGCATCTGACTCTTGATTTTGGCTTAGGTCTTGATCTCAAGGGTGTGGCACTGATTCCCACTTTGGGGCTCTCTGCTCAGAGGGGAGTGTGCTTGAGATTCTCTGTCTCCCTTTCCTTCTGCTCCTCCCCGCTGTATCTCTCTCAAATATATAAATCTTAAAAAAAAAAAAAAATAGCACTGCTCTCTGCCTGGAAAGCTGCTGAAACAGGTATTTTCCCAAACGTATGCAAGTAAAGCCGACACAATCCTTTTCCTATCTGTGCTTCTGTGGAAACGCCTGCAGAGTAGGGATTTAGTTCAAACCCTGCCCACTGAAAAGAACGGAAGTCCCGAAACAGTTTAAAAGTGTTGCATTATGAAAAACTGAACTGACCTCTCAGCATTAAACAAAATGCTTTTAATAAAAGAAATCATCTGGAGGAACTGGGTACCCTGTGGCTTTGAGAGAACTTGAATGGAGATTCCTGGTAGCAGGAGTCACGGGACCCTGAAACGTTATCTTGGCGGGGACCACCCGCGGTGGGCCAGGGCCCCAGACACAGTCATGTGTGGCACCTGCAGGGGCAAACTAGAACTTTCTGCAGAAGTGTGGTGTGCCACGCAGCAGAAGCCTGGAAAGGAGGGCACACATATGTGAGTATTTTTAGTATTAATCCAAGGAAATAATCAATGTGTGCAAAGACTCCTGTACCAGGAAAAGGTTGCTAACCATTATCCATAATAGAACAAAACAGAACCAAGTTGAACATCTGACCACAAGGCAATAAATCATGGCCTATCAATGTGAGAGAATGCGAGGAAGCTACTAATCATCACGGGTTAGACGAATTAAAGGGAAACTGCCTACGATATAAAATGGAAAGAGGTTACAATTTTGTTTTAAAATGCGTGCCAAAAAAAAAAAAAAAAAGGAGGCGGGAAGAGCACATGGTCTAAAAAGCTTCAGCCGTTCCCTCTGGGTGCTGGGTTTGCACAGGATTCTTAGTTTCTTCAAAAACGTATTGATTTTCCTCCCCTCTACAGTGAAAATGAATATCTATAACTAGAAGAAAATTAATACGTGTTGGTTTTTTTTTTGAAGATAAATTCTCTCCAAAAGCCACAGGCTTTCTCAGCAGCTTTTGACGTTAATTAAAACTTTTTTTTTTTACTTTGATAAAATATATCTATCATAAAAATTTCATTTTTACCATTTTTTGGTCTACAGCCCAGTGGTATTAAGTACATTCACATTATTGTGCAACAATTGCCAGGGTCCATCTCCAGAACATTGTCATCCCAAACTGAAACTGTACCTATTAAACACGAACTCCCCCTTGCTCTCCACCTAAACCCTGGCAACCACTATACCTCTTTCTAGTCTAGGCACCTTACCTAAATGGAATCATACCCTAGTTGTCCTTTTGTGCCTGGCTTCTTTCACTTAGCATGTCTTCAAGGCTCACCTATGTGCTGGTATACATCATGATTCCATCTCCTCCTCAGGCTGAGGAATGAGCCACTGTATGTGTCTACCACATTTTGTTCCATGATGTTAGCTTTTAAATCAGACTTTAATGTTTGTCACGTCTGAACATCAGAAGGACTGGCAGTTCGTATAACTGAAGGACGTATATCATCAGAAAAATTAAAAACACCAGACGGTACAAGGAAAAAAGTTATTTTATACAGAAAGTCAAATTCTCCACCTAGCTAGAACCCAAGAAAATCTACATGCAAGAAGAAAGAACACCAAGTGTTACACACTGTAGTAACAATTAGTGGTCCCAAACTCAGTTATCTGTGACCAAATGCACATGTGTCATTTTGTATGTGTAATTTAAAAGGCTTGCTACAGCCATCAGGATGGTGGTTGCCTCTGGGGGACCAGGGAATCTTCTGGGCTGAGGGAAATGCTCCCTATCTTGGCTGGGGTATGGGTCACACAGATATGCATTTGTCACTTGTCAAAACTCAGGGATCAGTACACTTAAGACCTCTACATTTCACTGTATGTAAATTAGACCTTGATTTTTAAAAAGAAATGAAAAATAGGCTTACCAGGACCCTGTGTGGAAGAAGTCCCATTAAGGCTAAAAGAAATGTGAATAAATAAGAATTCTAGAAAAACAGAGGTGGTTGTGCAGCTTACTACTGACACTTGGCTGCCTCTGCCTTGGGCCCTTCAGTGGGTCTCCACTGCCCCTGTGAGTCCGAGCTCCTTCCTCTTCATTCCTGAAATACCTTCATTTGTCTCAGGAAGTTGGGTAAACACAATGGGACTAGTACCTAGGGCAGGGAACCTGTCCAAATTTGGTAAACAGCCCCATAGGTGGGTGGCCCAGGTGGTGTAATACTTGAAGGTATGTCCCTTTGTGTGGGAGTAGAAAGGAGACACATCCTGACGACTGTCAGCTCCAGGTGGTGCAAGCTGCAGCTGAAAGGGGAGGGCATAAGCACCGTGACCCATTTTCAGGAAAAACAAGGTCTCCAAGAGTGCACCAGGGAACCACATTCAAATGTGAGTTCTGGGGCTGAGAAGACACACCTTGATTCCCTAGTTTCGGATCCAGCTGGCTACAAGGTGCCTTTCTGGTTTCTTCTCTACTGTGCTCAGCCAGACTCACGAAGACGAGAAGTTATCTCTTTCTCATTAAGCACGGTTATTTGTTACTCTCTCCTCCGCCCAGTCTGTCTTTATAAAATGTCAAATTCAGGCCACCCATGGTGGGAGGCCTCCTTGCCCTAGCCACAGCAAATTTCCTGCCAGGCCCATTTAAAAGCACTCAGATCTCAGACAACTGTTTTTTTTGTTTGTTTGTTTGTTTTGTTTTTAATCTGCTGCTCTAGATTCTCCACACTGCTATTCCCCTCTATTAAAATGCATGGCCCAGTGGCCAGCAGATCGCTGGATTGTTTATGGCACAGCATTCAAGAGCACATGAGTGTATCGTCTTAAAGGCAGCTCTGAAAACAGAACAGGCCCACGGAAGCCAGATGGAAAATCGGAAAAGGACAGTCAGAGGCTCAGACACTTCCCCAGACTTAATGGTATATTTTTAAGGAACTGAGCGGGGATTCTGAAAAGCTTCTCAACGTGGACTCATTATCACTTAGTTAAGACAGTAACCTGGAGCGACCAGCTCTCACAGCCATAAATGTTGAACCTCGAAGCTTCTGGACCCAAACCAGCCCTCTTTGAGCCTCTCACAAAATAAGCTACCTTTACGTCTCACATCCTAGGAAACCAGGGTCGCAAGGCCAACTGTGGCCGCTTTCCATCCTTTGCTCACCTGGCTCCCTAGGTAAATTCTCATTAACCTGTCGGCAGGCATTTTGCTATTCAGCCATTTCATTTCGGCTAAATGTCCCAAGGGGCCTCAGCCTCTCCCTTCCAGTCACCCTTGTAACTGCTTATCCAGGGATTCCCACTTTTGCTCTCAGTTTCCTCTCAGCCTTGAGTCAGAGTCGGGGGCCCCTTGCGAGCCGTGGTCTCTGTCCAGGCAGAGAGACCCATGGGGCACAGGAAGCGTGCTGGGGAGCATGCACCTGGAGGGGGACGCAGGTGTCTCTGGCCTCCCTGGGCTCCAGGGCAGGAGCCCCTCCCCCACACTGAGGCTGGGGACAGTGAGGTCTCGTGTCAGGAAGCAGGCTGCACATTGTGCCATCTTTATAGAAAGGCGGTCCTCTACCAGGGCTGAAGGTGTTGGACTCTTGGAGAGCCTGGCCCATCCAATGATATCAAAATACCATAAAAAATGCAAGACCCAGCAAGGACCTGTGAGCTACCTTACACCAAAATGTACGCCGCCAACTAGAAACGAAGCTGGTCTGTTCTGGGGAATCCCAGGGCACTTCCTGAGCCTGATGCGCAAGCGGTTTCTGGTAGCTCCCTGTCTAGGGGAGAAATAACCCCCGGGCCTTGAGAGACAACCAAGTTATCTCCTCTGCCAGGATGGACTTTGAAAACAATCACATGGGAGCAGCAGAGGGTGATGAGGCAGAGGTCTGGTAGTTGACTCTTTGTCATCTTAAGCTCCTTGGTCCTCAGCCCCTGAGTGGTATTTGTTTGGAACAGCAGCTGAATGATCTCCACGCACGGAAATAACAAGAAAACACAAACAACAAGAAACCCCGAGTCTGTGTGGCTTGCTGTGAAGTCTGCTAATTTACCTCTACTGTGTGACTCTCTATTCACCTTTGCCGTTCGGGCAATTCCCACATCGGTGGCAAGGGCATCTGGAGAAGAGGAGGTAGAGGACAGCTTCCTCGGAATAATAGGCACAGCTTTACTGCCCTCCTGCGTGTGTGACCGTAAATGGCCCTGGGCGATTATATGCATTGATACATCAGTGCCCCTCCAATTGCAAAAGTGGTTCGTGTGTGTTTTCTTAACCAGGACCTAAGCAGTTTGAGGGCAAGGCCACATCCAAGACGGCAACGCTTCACTGGTTCAAAGGTCACTGGCTTGACACTGACTCTAGAATGTTTCCAGAACAGAAACAAAATCAGCGCAGGGCAGGAAAGCAAGTGTCATAAAGTATATGCGCTTTTTCCCAAAGGAAGCCTCCAAAATGATTTACTCTTTGTGTTTCATGGCATTCTTGCTAAGTGTTACTTTCTTCGGCCCAGGGCAGATCCAAAGCAAGAAATTAAAAGGTACTCCTCATGTATTAGCTATTGGCATTAATTATTATTTTATTATGTTTATTGTCTTGGTCAGTGCCCAGATCTTCAACTACTTTGACCATCACCTGTCAGCAGGTGTCCCTGACTGCCCAGCACAAAAGATATTGGCAAGACACCAAGAAATGTCACATGACCTTCCGCATTCTGTATTTATTTAATAAGGTGGGCAGATGTGCGATACGTATTTCCAGCAATGATAATGCTCGTACTAAAGAAAGAAAAAGAAAAGCAATGATTTACCTTTTAAGGGATAAGCTTCAGTTAACAAAAACAATACACTCAAGTAGGCAGCTCCTACCCAGATAATGCTGTAGATAAACACGGTTTTCCTTAGTTCTATTGCGTCCTCACAGCAACTCATAGAGTTGCAGGTGAGAAAAAATACCAGATTGACCTTGTAAGATGTAGGCATCAGCCAAGTCACTCTGGTATGAATTTCACAAGGTCTATCCATTCCAACTCACCTAGGACATTAAAGAAGGATTTTCCATTGGTGTGTCTCCTCCTCCCATCCCAACATAACCTGTCAGAGAAGGGAGAGTTAGGAGACACAGAAACCACATTACTGAGCACTAGCATACACTGGGCTTGTCACAACTACGAAGGGAGATGGTACCATGAACCACATTGGTTGGGACTCACTGCTTTCAAAGAATGTAATGGATTCTTAGAAAGAGAGTTAGATACTGTCTTGATATATGAAGACTTGGATTATTTTTTGAAGGATATACTTGGGAAGAAGTAATCTAACAAAGTAGTAGCTAGGTTAGCCATCAAACCAGTCAAGAAATAAAGAATAAATAAAGAAATAAAGAAGTGGAAAAACCTGATGTAAGAGTATACCGCGGCAGCTCTAGAAGTAATCTGCTTACCTAAGTGCGTTGAAAGAGGGGGACTTTAAATGTAGATACACGTCTAGAGAGAACTGGGAAACACCATGGAGAACAGAGTATCAGTAAGACCAAGGAGGTCACGGTGTCCCTGGCTAAATATGGACTGCCAGAGAAGAGTGACCTCATTTTCTATGTATGAACCGGAAAATGAAATACGTACCAAATTACACCAGGCATAAAGCCCAAGGCAGTCAGAAAAACACGTTATCTACTTATTACACAAAGATGCTCACTGAAACTATATGGTAGGAAACAAGAAACCTCAGCATTCAAACAAATCAGGGGAGAAAGAGTTAAGGGGGATTAGGAAGTACAGACTTCTAGTTAGAGAATAAAGAAGTCATGGAGATGGAAAGCACAGCATAGGAAATATAGTCAATAATATTGTAATAACCTTGTACGGTAACAAATGGTGACCACATTTATCACGGTGAGCACTGTGTAAGGTATAGAATTGTCACTGCATTGTACATCTGAAACTAACATAACATTGTATGTCGACTATTCTTCAGTAATAAAAGGTAATAAAAAAATAAATGAATACCCGTGCAAAAAAAAAGTAGGTACTCAATTAAGTAATAAAAAATAAAAAAATAAATAGGGGAATATATTACAGCAAAGGGAACTACAGCAAGCTTGTAGAATCAAACACTATGCTGCTATTTAAAAGCATAAATACATGTAAGTGATATGGGAAAATGCCCGTGTTCTGTGAAACATACATATATCTCAATTATGATGAAAAAAGTTTGGCAGGAGATATTCAAAATGTTAAAGGAGTTCTTTTTCTTCAGAGTGGAATCAGAGGTATTTTTACTTTTCCCCTCCATTTTAAAATATCTAACCAAACTTTAGACAGTTAGCATTTATTATTTTTATAATTAGAAAACAATGACTGGCATTTTGAAATCTATTCCATTACTACAGAATAGACTGAAAAGGAAAAAAATCCCTCCCCCTCCTCGCCCCATGGTTGCTTGGAAACTTGGCTTGAGATTGCCATTTCTGTCTCTAGGTACTTTGCAAAGTGGAGCACCCAATGGGCAGTTTTATTATTATTTAAAGCAAGCTGTCCCTGGGGGAGTCTCTTCCATCACTTAGGGATCTTGGATGAAGAGTCCTTTCCCAATAGTGGCCAAAGTCAGACACTCATCCTTTTTTCATTCTGGTACCTCCTGGTCTGGAGAAGGTGAGGGGATGTATTTCTCTACTTAATAGACAAAAAGACATTAATTAAACTTTTTCCTGGGCCTTTCTCTTTTTCCATTTTGTGATATTAGTAGTTTCAGACCCTTATATTGTGAAAGCCTAATGCTAGGTTCCCTAAGTTAGAAAGGGCTTGACATTCCTATTACACAGCTTTAGAATTCCACAATTCTAACAATCCATACACAAAACTCTTCATTCACACGTAAAAACTTTGGGTCTTTGAATTATTATATATTATCATACTGGACCCAACCAGATACAGGGCAATCAGAAATACCCACAGTTATCATCTTGGTGTGGGAGAGTGAATTACCTGACACTGGGCAGAACACATTTCTTCTTAAGTTTAGAGAACAATTTCAACCTTCTTTATTCCTTTGAAGTCTTCATGATGAAGTTGTATTTAACACTTTACGCACCGTTAAGTAAAACAGTTCACTGATTTATTCCACATAATTTGGTGAACTGGCTTTTAAGGAAACTCAGGGACTTTGTACGAAGCTTAGTTTTAAATAGAAAAACAGTCCTTTGAACATGGGGACAACATGGACATGTGCAGATACTTTAAAGAAATACATTGTTCAAAATCTATCTTAGCAATCTGTAGTGCTCTAGTGATAAAGACTAAATAATTTCTAAATAATTTTGTTGTGAAGTATCTGCTGCTTATTTTCTTCCTCCCTTTTAGTCAAGGCAAAATAAGATACACTGTTGATTTATCAATATATATTATCTGTGTAATTTGGTTCTTTTTCTGTGAACCTCAGAGCCCTTTTTATGATTTTTTTTACACCATAAAGTTAAAAAATTTGATGGCTAAGATTAAGTTTAAGCCCAGGTTGGGAATTAGAAAAGCCAGAAACTTATTCCTAAATTTCTAACAACTCCTGGGTGGATTTCAATGGGTGGGCCTGACTGGAGGAGCTAGGGAGCTAAGGGTCAAGCAGATGTGGGCTGGAGTCCCGGCTCCTCCCCATAATACCTGGGTGGCCTTGGACAAGTGACTCCACTTGCCTGAACCTCTCAGTCTTTCCTCACTTGATAACATATGCTAGAAGCACATACTGAGTAGTCAGTGAATGGAAGCAACCAATACCTTTGATTTTCAATCTGTAAAAATAAAGATAAAATGATAAATCTAGACATTATCATAAAGTGTTCTATACACGTACAGGGTTCTACAAACATTAAATTTACTTTCTGCGATAACTGATTCTCATTGTTTCCTAGGGTGCTTTTGTTTACTATCAAAAAGCAGGTTGTTCTATGCCACACAGCTTTTCTCCCCCACGTAGGATGCAACCTTCCCTTGCAAACTCCCCAAATTACTGCTACCGCCAAAATTTAAAATGTGATAACAGGTTTTGCTAGTCTTGTTAGAATACTCCATAATATTTGGGTTTCCTCCTTGACTGAGCCATAAAATTATAGGGAAATCTATATACAACTGAATGTTCATATATCAAGAGGCTTTGGATGAATCATTGCAGGCTTCTGCCTAGCCAGCCCCTCCCCCACATGCAACGACAGCTCTGAGATAATTTATGAATATGTAATTCCATTATACAATTGCATATGTGCTGTTTATTCCAATCTCAATGGAATCACGTATACAGTTGGATTTCTATTTTAAAAGTTCCATCCACATTTTGTATAGAAATGGCAAACTAAGATGTTTATAACCATAAAAAAAACCCACCTCATCTTTTACTATCTTTCGTTCTTGACAAGTCAGAGACCTAAAAGCTAATGAGATGCTTTATTTTGTAATTTTGCACTTCTTGTTTATCTCTAGGGCATGTGACCCCAAGTGCTGTTTTGACCTTTGATCTCTGTACTCCTCTGTTACCCCTCTACTTTAAGATGAGTGAATTACTGAAATATGAAGGCTTGTTCACTCAAGGCAAGGTGTAATACACCTGCCCACCCTAAAAGAATGGTAGAGATCTACATGTGTCCATCAGTCTAAAACATGATTAAAAACCCACGTCAAGAGCAAAGTATTTTCTGAAGTCTAAAGCAGACCACCTTTGCAAACAGGTTCATTTTCCTCCTCTCTGTTGTGTTTTAAGGCAGCTGGGGTAAAATTGCACTTCTGTTCTTACCCGCATGAGACCAGGTCACTCTTCAATTCCTACTGTAATCTTTTTCCTTCAGCTTAAGAAAACGTAAATTCTGTTCCTCCTCCGTTGTACTATTTTGCAAAACAATTATCATCTGATACCAGATGGCAAAAGAAGGTTTTGGGAACCTCTCAATTCCTTCCCCCATCCCTTCCCCCGCAATTCTGACAAACTATCTCTACCACCAGGCAGCCTATAACCATAAACACAACGGCACTTAAGGGATAAGGGCCCCAAACGACACTTGTTGATAAAACTATGCAAAGAGACAACTCTTCTAGTACTTTCTTACGTCAGCTATGAGACTCAGGCCAGCAAAGTTTTAAGGATGCATCGGCATTATTAGACCCACTAGGATAAACCAAATAGGTGACTGTTTCTTATGTCTACTCTCCCTTTTGGGACCTCAGGAGATCGTTTTCCCTTACACGAAAATCAAATCCTTAGTTATATTTGCCTGGTATTAAATCAAGGCAAATGTGAGGCAATACTATGGTTATGTTTCAGGTCATTTAATTATGACAAAGAATAGTCTCACCTCTACTAGTTATCCCATATAATTTCTTTCTCTCGTTCCCTCCCTCTCTTGCTCTCACCTTCTCTCTCCCCCGCCCCCCCCACGATACTACAGGAGTTCAGGGAGAAGAGATCAGGTGAGCGGCCTGGGCTTTCTGACAACCTCTGGGGTGGCTCCAAAAAAAGAAGCCTTAAAACGGTAAAAGGTGCAGGTAAAACATACAGCACTTGACTCATCTGAAATGTGCTGGGCAGTGCAGTAAATTCAGGTCCTAGAACCCTTCCACAGATTATAGAAAACACCTGAAGTCACCCCATGAACTATGAAAGAAGGGAAGGTGGGCAGAAAGAAGGCGGAGCAGCAGAGATGCCCTTGGGGGACCCTAGTGAGCAAAGTGGCAACATAAAAAATATAATAGTTCACCAGAGGAAATGAGTTGGTAAAGGCCTCTAGACACTATACCATCTCGTGAGCAATTCTGGGCAAGACAATTTAAGTAAAAAGTAGCTTACAACGTGGGCTAAGCATTAGTGAGCTTACAGAGTTGCATCATGCAAAGTTCTGAGTACAGAGAGACAAATTCAAGAACTCATCAGAGGGAGCAGTCAAATAACCCCCTTCTGGAAGGGTGTTCTTTTTTTTTTTTTTTAAACTAAAAGTGCACAAACATAGGTGCATTTTCTATACAAATATTCTTTGAAGTCTCTCGACTTAAAGGCAAAGAAATAAGGTACCACAATTGACCAGGAGTGAGGCTCATCACCAGCGGGTGCGGTTTCTACACCTGCCTCCTTGAGAGGACCGCAGGCCACTGCCTCCCACCCCCATCTTCTCCCTGGCCTTCAAATGCAGCTGCACCCGATGGAGGCTCTGCGAAAAAGGTTCCCACAGGCGAAGTGCAGAGTACCAGTCACTGCTCCAACAGTCTGCAGCGCTGGGGATTTGCAATGACGCCACATGGAGAGAAATGGGGGAAAACATGAAAAAGAAACAAGGACAAGAAGGCAACAAACAAAAATGTGCTCCCCTGCTTTAGTAGTCCAAGAGGGGGGGAAAAAAAAAAGAAAGAGAGAGAAACCCCAGACTAGGGATGGCAAACGGCTGGCCTATCAGGACACATTTGGGCACCCTTAATCCATACCTGGGCAAAAAATAAAGAAAATTAAAGTACCTGGGAAATAAACCTGCACACATTCTAATACAAAATCTCCCCATCATCGCCATCGCCATCACCACCAACACCGGGTAAATAAAAACCAAGCACTTGAGCTATTAGAGGCTACATTTTACTTACAGACCTGAGGTTTACATAATAACAAATTACATAATACTCCTGCTGTGCACTAAAAACCCTTCTATAGGTGAAGCTCTAAACCCTCTGGTCTTTTAACATTTTCCAGAGAGAGCTGGAAAAGTCTGCTGAACAGCTGGGGGAAGGGGGAAATGGAGCGCTGGAAAAGTCATCCTTGACAAGCTGCAAGCCCAACCAAATGTTCCAGGATAAAAAGGGACTCGGAGCAGGTGACTCCCCGCGGCTCTCATCCCCTGGCGCCCGGGTGTCTAGGGCCAAGGCAGAGCGAGCTGGGCGCGGGGCGCGCGGCGCAGGGCGCGGGGTTCGGGGCGGAACTGCCCGAGCCGGGCGGGGGGAGCGGTCGGGGCTTACCTGCTCCCCGAAGTCGATGGCTATGTTGGTGATGCCCAGGGGCACCAGGAACCGGATCAGGGGCCAGTAGTGCGTGAGCGCCGGGAATTTCACCATAGTCCCCGCCGTGGGCTGACCCCACACACATCTGCCGCGGAGAGAGGACTCTGCCTGGAGGCGCGGGGCGAGTGGGCCGGGCGGGGGCGCGGGCGGACGGAGGCCGGGTCCGGCGGGGCCTCGGGGCGGCGGCGGCGGCTCCTCCTCGCGGCTGAAGCGCCCTCTCCAAGCGCGGCTGCTCTAGCAGGAGCTCCGCAAGCTCAAGTCCATCCCTGCTGCCCTCCCACACAACAAAGATCTGCCGGGAAAAAAAAGAGGAGGGACAGCGGCGGCGGCGGCGGCGGCGGCAGCAGCAGCAGAAGGTTCTGCTGACAGCGGCTCCATTATAAGCGCTCTGGGGCCCGGAAATAAATAAATAACCGCGCGCACGAGGCGCCGCCGCCGCCGCCGCCGCCGCCGCCGTGCGGAGGAAATCAGGGGCGGGCGCGGAGGCGCGGACACCGCCGGCGGCCCCGGGGGCGGGAGGGCGGCGGGCTGGGGAGGGGCCGGGCCGGCCCGGCGGGCGGTGCCCTCCTTCGCTCCGCCGCCTCCCTCCTGCGCTCCGCGCGGCCGCGGGGGGCGCTGCGCACGCACAGGCCGCCGGACAGCCGCCGCCTCCGCCGAGCTCGGGGTCGCGCGGGGTGGGACTCGCTGCGGTGCCCCGGGCGGCCAGGGGCGGCGGCGCGAGCCGGCGGAGCGGCGGGGCTGGGGCGGCGCGGAGAGCTGGGGCGGTGGGGGCGCCGAGCCCCTGGGGACGCCCGGGTTCGGCAACCGGGCCCTGTCTCCCACCGCCGTCGCGGGAGGGACCGGGGCGTGTGCTAGCCTGGCAGCCGGGGAACGAGAGCGCGGACGCGCCGGGAGAGATCGAGGCGCGCGGGGCTGCAAAGGAGCGGGAGCCCCCGGCTCCTCCTGGCGAGCGCCACGCGAGCCGCGTCCCCCAGTGGCCGCCTCAGGCGGGCGGAGACGGGCCGAGGAGGCTCCTGCAGGCCTGGGGCTGGGGGCCTGCTTCGGGCCCACCTGGGAACTAGGGGCCGGGAGGGAGATGGAGGGACCCTCTGGGCGGGCGCAGAGACAGAGCAAGGGTCGCAGCGAAGGGGGCATCACTCTCAGGGCGTCCCAGGGGAACAGGAGCCGCGGGCCGCGGGGACCGCTCCCTGCACGCGCCCAGGCCCACGGAGCGCCCGGAGCAGCCTCCAGCAGTTTGCTAACAGTGAGCAGAGATTCTCCTCCGTCCACCGCGGTTGTAAACCAACAGCAAACTCGGAAAGTCTGTCTCTTTTAGATAAACAAGGGGAAAAGAAGAAAGAAAACAGTTTTTTATTATACCGTACCCCAGTGATTTCAGGGTAAAGACTAGCTGTGCTGAATGTTTTACCTAAAACTTCAAAGACTAGCTTGGCAGCAAAGCCTGCATCCATCTCGTGCCCTGGGAGGAAAAAGTGTCTCATGCAGACAGGGGGTTTGTGGGAAATCTCTGGTCCTTCTGCTGAATGTTGTCCTGAACCAAAAACTGCTCACAGAAAATAGTCTTTTAAAAGGAAGGGAGAAAAGAGCCTTCTGTGTAGGGTTGGCCTGGCGGGCTTGCGATCGGCATAACTTACATCGCGAAAGTCCCAGTGTTTCCAAGCACTTGTGTTTGATTTTATCAGACGCTGTGGCCTTCTTGAAATTTCTGAGTTTTGAAGGAGACCCCGTCTTGCTCATATGATTTTGCACTCCCCGCACATCACTTGATTCTTTTAAAGTTTAATTAGCATAATGAATTAAAGTAATTTATTGTTAAAAGCCATAAAGTAATTTGGCACCTAGGAATGAACCCATTACCTCACATTTAGCTTTGTAAAGCTGGTGTTCATAGCGAGCTAGAGACTTCAAACTGTCTGTTTTCAGGCATTTCACAATGTATTTGGAAGGATTAAATGTTTTCCATATTTTATGCCCTTTAAGAGTCCTTTTAAAATTCCACACGGTCCACACAAGGTCTTGAGAAAGAGGAGGATAGTTCACCCTGTAGCTCTGATGTAACCTCAAATGACATCCCCTGTAATTAAAATGAAAATTTGGTAATTATTTATTATGTTATGTGGTGTCAAGTAATATTATCTAAAAGACTTCCCAGCAAAACAGGAAGTCCTTGTGTATAGGACTCTCCTGCATAGCAAATTCCTGAAAGGTGTGTTTTAATGCAGTCAAATCTTATTTAATATATACGAAGGGAGTTTGTTATTTAAAGGAATTCTCTGGGAAGGAGTTCTTTTCTAAAGCAAATATCACCTTACAGTTTATCCATTCTGTTACTCTAGGTTTCTGTGGGCTCCTTTTACTCAAAGCAATCTAATTATGCTGACCTTTGTCTGCAATGTGGGGTTGATGAGGTCCTCGATCAATACTCATCAAGTCCAGTTTGCTTTGGCTGGTCTCTGGACCAGGACCCGCCACACAGCTTCTGCTGCTCGCCAACGCAGACACACACCTTCCCTCCTCAGGAGGATTGGTGAGAAAGTTCCAGTGAGTCAATGAAAGCCTGCCTTCCTTGTCTGAGTATTCTAAAAGTGTGTTTTTTAAATGAGTGATTGAATAGTGTCATCTGTGCTTATGGCAAAGAGCACTTTTTAGATTTGAGGGGCCTCTGAATTTCAGTCACACAGTGGCAATGTGGAAGTTCATGGGACATTTGATTATTTTTTTCTTTGTCAAAGACTCAAAATCAGAGAACTGATTTCAAAACATTTTTCTTTAAGATTTTATTTATTTGACAGAGAGAAACACAGCCAGAGCGGGAACACAAGCAGGGGGAGTGAGAGAGGGAGAAGCAGGCTTCCCACTGAGCAGGGAGCCCGATGTGGGACTCGATGTGAGACTTGATCCCGGGACTCCAGGATCATGACCTGAGCCGAAGGCAGTCATTTAACCAACTGAACCACCCAGGGGCCCCAGAGAACTGATTTCAAAGGGAGTTTTTGTTGCCCAAATAGAATAGATATAAGTTCAACCCTTATAGTTTACCTCTGAGTCTCTTTTGCTTCTTCTTTTTAACTTAGTAGTTGTTTGAAAAGATAATTCCAGAAAAACAAATGATAATGAATGAGGAGTTTTCTAAATTAAAACCCAAGAAGAGATCACAAATTCATTTATAGTGGATTCAGAGAGTTTAGAGGGTATAGCTTTAGCTTCAATTTATAGAGTTTTTGACCAAAGGACATTACAGGATTTACAGACTCTACACTCAAAAGTGTAAGGAAGAAATATGTACCTATAGGAAAAGTGCCGGAAGAAAATGTACGCAGTTATTAACAGTGTTTAGATACAGTTGCACAGTATTATTAATTTCCTTTTATACTTTTCTATATTTAATACAATGGGCATATAGCAGCTTATTAAAAGAAAAAGTTTTAAAAAATATTGACAAAATGTCATCAGAAGTGCAAGTGGGCATTAATATTAGAGCATGGAATAAGTTACTCTTCATGGAAATAATTTCATAAATGACCAGCCATATACCATTGTGTTGATGTTTAAAATGATTAAAATTATTAACTCCAACTTTTGAAGAAGCTATTGAAAAAAGAGAAGCTCAAAGTTACATGTGTGTCTCGTTTACTTTTTTCTGGAATTGATCTCAAATGACTATTTACAAATTACCCCTATACCTGTTGCAAAGGACAAATTAAAGAAGGGTCATGCTTAAAATCATTCAGTTCTATAGCTCTATAACTCAGATTTCTTTAATTAAAGGTACCCACTGGCAGCAGAATAGAATGTAACCATGGGCGGGATCTGGAAGAAGGTGTCATAAAGATTTGTTTAAGTTTGACTTTATAGAGTTATCTACACACATAATGATCCTCTATCATGTATTTAGTGTAACCAGTTTATTTAACAGATAGTTCTAGTGGGAGATTTAGTCCTGGATATTGGTGTCTAGTTTTGAAATGAATAGGAAGCTCCCCCCGAATAGACTAGATATAAGTTCAACCCTTACAGTTTACCTCTGAGCCTCGTTGGTGGCACGGTGTGGGGAAGCCTCTAATTTTAGACTACTTTGTGTTCATACGAATATTGTTCTATTCGATGATGTCATGATTTCTGTGCAGATCCAGGCTTCTGGAGAGCAGGAATAAAAGTTGTCTCCTTCCTCCCAAGCTGTATGTTTTACTTTTGCAGCATCTGTGTCATTCCAGCCCAAGCCATGTAACAATTTGCCTGGGCCAATGATCAAAGTCAGTATGTGTATTCCTAACACATCCCAACGATAGGAGGTAGGAGGTGAATGACATAGGTAAATGGTCCAGAAATGAACATTTGCTATAGATAAACTAGAATTAGCTTCTTATATTCTGCTAGAACTTGTAGTTCTCACTTTTGACGATTTCTTTAATATTTTTAAAGGGACCACACAGATGCTTCCAAAATGTTGAACTGTGAAAAGGAATGGGGAAAATTTCTAATATGTTGATATCGAGTGATCTGCAGAATATTTTGGTAAGTAAAAAACTGTTAGGTGGCATGCTATTTTTGGGGTGGTAAAATGGGAGAGAAATAGAATATGGTTGTGCATACATATGTGTATTTGCTTATATTTGTGAAGAAGTCACAACGGAAGTATAGTCCAGAAATTATTCAAATACTTATCCATGGGGAAAGAAAGAGCACAGGGTCAAATAGGGATGGAAGAAGGAATTCTCTGGATGTATTTTGTAACCTACTTTTGGCTTTGGAAACATTCATGTTTTAAATGATGAAAACATAATAAATCAGAAGAAAACAATTATGGGCAGCAGACATACATGTCATGCATGGTTTTTAAAAATTTTTCCTCTTTTATTCTGAGGAGAGGATTTGAGACAGCTTTAATCAGAGCAGATATATGCTTATCCAGATATAATGCCCTTTTTTACATTTTGTTTTTCTAAAAAAAGTTATTTGTTGTTTTTCTATAATTGCTAGAGAATGAAACACATGGGGAGCCTCTTGCCAGGTCGGTTATGTAACCTGATGGCATTGTGTATTGGTAACTATTAACTTACTTTGTGTCTGAAAAATGACTTAAAAAAAAACCAAAAGTAAGCTTTGAGATGGATTCTGTTCATGCCACTTAAAAATACCACCACCTGACTTTCGGGATTCTGGAAGCAATGTACTTTATAGAGGTGAGCACATGATGATTTGTTGACTTGTATTTGGCTCATTATGGTGACACACAAAGGGCAAAGGCTCTGCAAACCCCAGGTCAGGTAATTCTTAATGAATTGAATGGAATGGAGATGTAACCAAGATTAAAATATAGTAAATTTTTGTGGGCGGCTGGGTGGTTCAGTTGGTAAAGCAACTGTCTTCTGCTCAGGCCATGATCTCAGGGTTCTGGGATAGAGCCCTGCGTGGGGTTCCCTGCTCAACAGGGAAGGGAGTCTGATTGAGGATTCTCTCTTTCCCTCACCTCTTGATCCTCCCCCCCGTTCATGGTCGGTCTCTCTCTCTCTCTCTCGTACTCATCTCCCTCTCTCAAATAAATAAAATCTTTTTAAAACTCTCTGAGGTTTTCTATCTAAACTATTCATCATCTGTGAATAAAAAATACTTTTCTCTTTCCAGTGTGCATACCTTTTATCTTTTTTACTTGCCTGGTTGCACGGGCTGGAGCCTTCAGTATGGCTTTGAATAGGAACAGTGGTGAGAGAAGACACTTTGCATTGTTTTCAGTCTTGGGGAAGGTTATGTCTGTCTTGTTCAATAGCACGCACCCCACACCTGTACCATGTCTGGCACTCCAAAGATGTTGTTGAATGAATTTGAAAAAGTGAGCTGATCTACATAGAGATTCAAATAACACTGGTTTCCTTAATATCTTGTCCAACCGCTGAATCTACGGAGTCACAAGTAAAACTATGTAATGTGTTGCAGGATACCATTTTGAAATCAGGAAACTTTTCAAATATAAAAATGCTCTGGTGGGAATGTTGGAATTTAGGGATAGGCTGTATACTTGATATGAAGGTGACATGGTGCTGCATATTTGTCTGATGAATGGATACCTTAATTAATCAAATAAATAGACTCAATTAAAATGCAGTAACAAGAGAACTATTGTTTGTCTGCCTCTTCTCTGGGAGAGTAAAGTCTGAGAAGTGACAAAACCTGGTCTCTACATATAATCAAAATGCTAAGGATGTCCAGTCAGTACTAACCATATAACAGAAAGGACTTATGCCCTTGAAGATTAAACCTAAAGCACTTTTAGAAAACTCAGTTCAGGGGTGCCTGGGTGGCTCAGTTGGCTAAGCAACTGCCTTTGGCTCAGGTCATGATCCGGGAGACCCGGGATCAAGTCCCACATCAGGCTCCCTGCTTGGCGGGAGGCCTGCTTCTCCCTCTCTCACTCCCCCTACCTGTGTTCCCTCTCTGGCTGTGTTTCTCTCTGTCAAACAAATAAAATCTTTAAAAAATACTTTTAGAAAACTCAATTCAAAACACATTACTTAGTATCTATTATTGTCCTAGCAGTGGAGGTGAGAAAGAGGAGGTGAGACAAGATGGTAGTATTTTAAATAGTTCCTAATCTCAGGAAATTCAATATTTTGTGGTAGATATCAGACATATATTAGAAACAGAAATATGCCGTTTTCTCTCTGATTGCCAAAATAAAAAACAGAAGAGAAAATATCAAAGTGAGCTGGAATTATACAAGAAATCTTTGCAAAACACATGATATGCTAAAGGTCTTTTTAAAAAATAGACCTTTGACCTTAGACAGGTAGCAAGAATAAAAACTTTAGCTTTATTAACTGTTTTAATAATATACATATTATGTGATTCTGGTCATTTTTTTAAAAAACAAGCAAAAGCAGGGACACCTGGCTTACTCAATACAGTACAGTATGTAACTCTTGATCTTGGGGTTGTGAGTTTAAGACCCACACTGGTCGTAGAGATTACTTGAAAACAAGAGCGCAGAAGTTGAAGACAGGTAAAGGGTTTACCAAATGTTGTTATATGTTATAACAACTGGGAGTCTGACACGGGACTCGATTCCAGGACTCCAGGATCATGACCTGAGCCGAAGGCAGTCGCTTTACTGAGTGCTGAACCACTCAGCACCCAAGCTCGAGATTCTGTAAGAAAGCTACTATAACTATTATATGAGCTTAGTAAGATTACAGGGTACAGAGGCATTAACAGTTCTCAATTGTGTTTGTATATAGTAGCAGTGAAAAATTGACAACCGAAAATTAAAAGTCATCATTGACAACAGTATTAAAATTCATGAAATACTTAGGGATAGATCTAATAAAAATTGTTGAAAACTATAAAACATTAGGAGTTCAAAGGAGACCTAACTAAATGGAGAGGTGTGATAGATAAATGGACCAGGAAGCATTATTAAGATATCAATTCTCCCCAAACTGGTCTACAGATTAAACAGAATCCCAATCAGGATCCTTCAGAAAAATAAAAAGCACAGGGTTGAGTTTAGCCAAAGCAATTTTGAAAAAGAAAAATACTGGAGGGCTCAAACTACCTGATTTCAAGACTTACTGAAAACCTACCATAATCACCCCAGTGAGGTTCAGGTGAAACATACAAGTCAATGGAATAAAGTAAAGGATCAGAAACATACCCTCACATATACGGTCAATTGGTTTTTCACAAAAATGGCAAGGTAATTAAATGGAGATGGAATAATCTTTTCAGCAAATGTTGCTGGAACAAAATAATGACCCACGAGCCATAGTTCATGCCACGTATACCAATTTAGTAAAAATACATCATAGATTCAATGCAATAACCACAGTACTTCTACATAAACACATAGGAGAAAATCTTTGTGATCATAGGTTAGGCAAAGATTTCTTAGATACAACATCAAAAGCGCAAACCACCTACAAAAACATTCATAGGTTGAACTTCACATTTAAAAACTTCTGCTCTGCTTGTTAAGAAAAGTAAGAAGATTAGCCATGGATTGGGAAGAAATATTTACAAAATACATATCTGACAAAGGGCTTGTATCAAGAATGTAGATATCTTTTCAAAACATAATAACAGAAATACAAACAACTCAAAATCATGTGTTTCATAGACACACAAAGGGCTCTCACCTTCATTACTTATTAGGGAAATGTGCATTAACACCATGAAACACATACTAAAATGGCAAAAATATAAAAATAGGGCAAAAGCACCCAAGGGCTGGGGAGGTTACCGAGCAAATGGAACTCTCATATATCATGCTGGGGGTGCAAAGTGGTACAGTCACTTTGGAAAATGGTTTGACATTCTTACAAACTCAAATATACACTTACCAAACAGCCCAGTGATTCCACTCCTGGGTATTTACCGAAGAGAAATGAAAACATATGTCCACAAAAAGACCTGCAGGCGGGCGCCTGGGTGGCTCAGTGGGTTAAAGCCTTTGTCTTCAGCTCAGGTCATTATCTCAGGGTCCTGGGATCGAGGCCTGCATTGGGCTCTCTGCTTCCTCCTCTCTCTCGACCTGCCTCTCTGCCTACTTGTGATCTCTCTCTCTACCAAAAAAATAAATAAAATCTTAAAAAAAAAAAAATCTAAAATAAATAAATAAAATCTAAAAAAAACAAACAAACAACACTGCATGCAAGTGTTTATAACAACTTTATTCGTGATGGCCCAAACCTGGAAACAACCCCAAAAAGCATGAACTGATGAATGGTTAAGCAAGTTGTGATACATCCACACTGTGGACTAGTACTCCCAATAAACAAACCAAACTACTGATAAACACTGTGATACGCTTTCACACAGCCTATGGAAAACACAAACTGTAGGCACAGAAATCAGACCAGTTGCCAGGGCATGGGGGTGTGCTAGGAGAGCGTAAAGGATCCACTACAGAGTAGTACAAGGAGACTTTCTGGGGTGATAGAAATATTTTACATTTTGATATTGGTTGTGGTTACACAACTCCTAGAACTGTCTACCTAAAAAGGGTGAGATCTTGATATATATATTTTATATATATATAAAATTTTTATATATATATACATTTTATATATATATAAAATTTTTATTTTAAATTTTAAAATTTAAAAGTAGGCCCTTTTTAAAGTAGGCCCCATGCACAGGGGAGTTGGAGCCCAACACAAGGTCTGAACCCATGACCCCTGAGGCCAAGACCCTGAAATCAAGACCTGAGCTGAGATTGAGAGTTGGAGGCTGGGTGGCTCAGTCAGTTGAACTTTGGACTCTTGAGTTCAGCTCAGGTCATGATCTCAGGGTGCTGGGATGGAAGCCCAGTCTTGGGCTCTGCACTCAGAGAAGAGACTGCTTGGGGATTCCTTCTCTCTCTCTCCCTCTGCCCCTCCCTGTGTGCACTCTCTCACTCTCTCTCTCTCACAGATAAATCTTAAAAAACAAAAAAACAAAAAAACCAAAAAAAGTCAGACACTTAATCGGCTGAGCTGCCCAGGTGCTGCAATATAAACCTACTTTAAATAAAGCATATGAGTATATTTAAACAAAATGAAATAAAACATAATCCCTTCTTTTGTGGAATAGCCATTAATCAAAAAAGTACACAAATACACAGTTACATGTGGCATTCAACAATACAGCCGGCCATCTCTTATCATAAAGAAGGGCTAGATGAGGAACTTTACAATTTATGTTTAAATATTAAATCAACCCAGTTAATCTGCTTTAGAATTTGTACAGTATTCTATTTGCTGTATTACTAACAATAGCTAATATTTGCTGCCATTTTTCTGAATGTCGATTGCTGTGCTGGGCTCTTTATTTATATCATCTCATTTAAT
>PITA01027361.1:0-21053 GCA_004023965.1 Spilogale gracilis | reverse complement strand
GATATAAGCTTCAAGGTAAGCCTTCATTCCTATTAAATACTACCCCTATATATAAACCAGTTTTAATTTCCCTATATCTCTAGAAAGTGGAATCCTCTAACAATAACAAGATGCACCCAGAAGGAACTGAAATACCTTCTTTGCCCACAACGAGGGTTTGTACTTACCTTCCCATCCTATTCTTCTGTCAGTGTTTCTGTATTTTGTTTTTGTCTTTGTAATATATAAACACTGTTCTTGGGGATCATTTGGGTTGGGTTTTGTTTTTTTTGTTTTTTCCCCTTTCTTTTACTTTTGATGGTCTTTTTCATTATTCTTTTTTGGTTTTGTGCCATATAAATCCTACCATCAGGGCCTGTTCTGGCCAGGTTTTTTTCTTGCTTCTTCTCTCTTTTTCTCTTTTTTATTTCTTCTTCCTTTTTGGTGGTGACTTCTGATTGCTCCAAAACCTTCCAATGAGCAACTCACCTGGATCATGGTTGATATATTCAGCAATACATCCTTTCAACTACCCCTCACCAAAATGACTTGGATGAGGAACACCCAACAGAAGAAAAACACAGAGTCTGCAACCCCTGTCACAGAACTACTGGATATGAACACAAAGATATGACAGATATGGAATTCAAGGTAGCAATTATCCAAGCAATGACTAAGTTGGAAAAGAACAGTGGCAAGATAGAAGCTCTAAGGGCAGAAGTGAAAGCCAAACTGGCAGAGGTTAAAAATGCTATCAATGAGATTCAATCTAATTTAAGTACCCTAACAGCTAGGGTAAGTGAAGCAGAAGATCACATTAGTGATCTAGAAGACAGATCGACTGAGAAGGAGGAGCAGGAAAAGTCCTGGAACAAATGGATAAAATCGCATGAAAATAGAATTAGGGAAATAAATGATGCCAAGAAATGCTCCAAAATCAGAATTATTGGAATCCCTGAGGGAGTTGAGAGAGAGAGAAAGCTAGAAGATATAGTTGAACAAATTCTGAATAAAAAGTTCCCTAATCTGGAGAATGAAACAAGTGTTCATGGTCTAGAGGCAGAGAGGACACCCCCCCAAGATCAATGAGGCTAGAAAAACCTCCAGGCACATAATGTGAAATTCATGAATCATAAATTCAAAGAATACGATTTAAGGGCAGCTAAGGGAAAGAGATTCCTTGCATACAGAGGGAGAACCATCAGAATAACATCAGACTTGTCCACAGAAACCTGGCAAGCTGGAAAGGGCTGGCAAGACATACTCAGGAAATTAAATGAAAAAAAATGCAAGAAAAGATAATGTACCCAGCAAAGTTGACTTTCAAAATGAAAGGAGATGCAAAGAGCTTCCAGGACCTGCAAGGTCTAAGATTATGTGACCACCAAGCCAGCACTACAAGAAATACTAAGGGGGGAGAGGTTCTATAAAATATGAAAGAACCCAAGAGTGACACAAAACAGAAATTTACAGAGGTAATCTATAGAAACAAGAACTTCACAGGCAACATGATGTCAATAAAAACATACCTATCAATAATCACTCTCAACGTGAATGGCCTAAATGCTCCAAAAAAATGGCACAGGGTTGCAGACTGGATAAAATAACAAGACCCATCCATTTGCTGTCTTCAAGAAACACACTTTGAATCTAAAGACACTTCCAGACTGAAAGTGAGGGATGGAGGACCATCTTCCATGCCGATGGACCACAAAAGAAAGCTGGGGTACCTATTTTCATATCATACAAATTAGACTTTAATCTCTGTAGTTAGAAATGCAGGACACTAAATCATTCTAAAAGGGTCTGTACACCAAGAAGATCTAACAATTTTAAATATTTATGCCCCCAACATGGGAGTGGCCAACTACATAAGCCAACTATGAACCAAAATAGAGTCATATTGATATGAATACATTAACTGTAGGAGACCTTACACCACTCTCAGCAATGTACAGATCATCTAAACAGAAAATCAAAAAGAAACAAGAGCTTTGAATGACACATTGGACCAGGTGGATCTCAGAGATATATTCAGAACATTCCAACCTAAAAGAGCAGAATACTCATTCTTCTCAAATTCACATGGCACTTTCTCCAGAATAGACCACACAGTAGGTCACAAATCAGGGCTCAACCAATACCAAAAGACTGAGATTATTCCCTGCATGTTATCTGACCACAATGCCTTGAAACTGGAACTCACTACAAGAAAAAGTTCAGAAGAAATTCAAACACTTGGAAGCTAAAGACTATCCTGCTCAAGAATGTTTGGATCAACCAGAAAATCAAAGAAGAACTTAAGCATTTCATATGAGAATGAAGATACATTGATCCAAAACCTATGGGATAGGGAAAAAGTAGTCCTAAGGGGGAAAAACATAGCCATCCAAGCCTCACTAAAAAAAAATTGAAAAATCCTAAATACACCAACTCTCTTTACACTTTAAAGAACTGGAAAATTGACAACAAATTAAGTCAACCCCACACACAACATGAGAAATAATTAAGACTAATGCAGAGGTCATCGAATTAGAAACTAGAGATACAGTAGAATATATCAACCAAACTAGAAGCTGGTTCTTTGAAAGAATTAATACGATCGGCCAAACTAATCCAAAAGAAAAGGGGAGGACCCAAATTAATAAAATTACGAATGAAAAGGGAGAGATCATAACTAACACCAAGGAAATAGAAACAATCATCATAAATTACTATCAACAGTTATATGCCAACAAGTTAAACAACCTAGATGATATGGATGCATTCCTGGAAACCTTTAAATTTCCAAGACTGGAACAGGAAGAAACTGACAATCTGAATAGACCAATATCTGATAATGATATTGAAGCAGTGATCAGAAACCTCCCAAAAAACAAGAGCCCAGGACCTGACGGATTCCCTGGGGAATTCTACCAAACATTCAAAGAAGAAATAACACCTATTCCCCTGGAGCTGTTTCAAACAATAGAAACAGAAGAAAAAGTTCCAGACTCTTTCTATGAAGCCAGCATTACTCTAATCCCCACTCCAAACAAAGACTCCATCCAAAAGGAGAATTTCAGACCAATATCCCTGATGAATATGGATGCCGACATTCTAACAAGATCCTAGCTGATAGGATCCAACAGTATATTAAAAAGGTTATTAACCATGACCAGGTGGGATTTATCCCTGGGATGCAAGGGTGGTTCAACATTCACAAATCAATCAACGTGATAGAAAAAATCAATAAGTGAAGGGAGAAGAACCACATGATCTTCTCAATTGATGCAGAAAAAGCATTTGACAAAATAAAGCATCCGTTCCTGATTAAAATTCTTCAAAGTATAGGGACAGAGCAAACATTCCTCAACCTCATAAAATCTATCTATGAAAAACCCACAGTGAATATCATTCTCAAGGGGAAAAGCCAACTGCCTTCCCACTGAGATCAGGAACAAGACAAGGATGCCCACTCTTGCCACTATTGTTCAACATAGTGTTACAAGTCCTACCAACAGCATTCAGACAACAGAAAGAAATAAAAGGTATTCAGATTGGCAAAGAAGAAGTCAAACTCTCTCTCTTCACAGATGACATGATACTTTATATGGAAAACCCAAAAGACTATACCCCAAAACTACTAGAACTCATACAAAAATTTAGTAATGTGGCAGGATACAAAATCAATGCACAGAAATCAGTTGCGTTCTTATACACTAACAATGAAAGTATAGAAAGGGAAATCATAGAATCGATTCAATTTACTATAGTGCCAAAAACCATAAGATATCTAGGAATAAACCTAACCAGAGAAGTTAAGGATCTGTACTCAAGGAACTACAGAACACTCATGATAGAAATTGAAGAAGACACAAAAAGATGGAAGAGCATTCCATGCTCATGGATCGGAAGAATAAAAATTGTTAAAATGTCTATAGTGCCCAGAGCAATCTATACTTTCAATGCCATCCCAATAAAAATTCCACCAACATTTTTTAAAAGTACTGGAATAAATAATCCTAAAATTTATATTGAACTAGAAAATACCCCGAATTGCTAAGGAATTGTTGAAGAAGAAAAACAAAGCTGGGGTCATCATGTTACATGATTCCAAGCTTTATTACAAAGCTGTGATCACCAAGGCAGCATGGTACTGGCACAAAAACAGACAAATAGGCCAATGAAACAGAGTAGAGTCCAGATATGGACCCACAACTCTATGGTCAAATCATCTTCGACAAAGCAGGAAAAAATATCCAGTGGAAAAAAGAGTCTCTTCGATAAATGGTGCTGGGAAAATTGAACAGCTACATATAGAAGAATAAAACCCGACCATTCTCTTAAGCCACACACAAAGATAAACTCGAAATGGATGAAAGACCTCAACATGAGACAGGAATCTATCAAAATCCTAGATGAGAACATAGGCAGTAACCTCTGACATCGGCCACAGCAACTTCTTTCAAGACATGTCTCCAAAGGTAAAGGAAACAAAAGTGAAATTGAACTTTTGGGACTTCATAAAAATAAAAAGCTTCTGCACAGCAAAGGAAACAATCAACAAAACAAAGAGGCAACCCACGGAATGGGAGAGGATATTTGCAAATGACACTACAGACAAAGGGCTGATATCCAAGATCTATAAAGAATTACTCAAACTCAACATCCAAAAGAAGATGAACACATCAAAAAATGGGCAGGAGACATGAAAAGGCACTTCTTCATAGAAGACATACAAATGGCTAACAGACATATGAAAAAATGTTTGTCATCACTAGCTATCAGGGAAATTCAAATCAAAACCACATTGAGATACCACTTTACACCAGACATAATGGCCAAAATTAACAGGACAGAAAACAACAAGTGTTGGAGAGACTGTGGAGAAAGGGGAACCCTCTTACACTGCTGGTAGGAATGCAAGTTGTTGCAGCCTCTTTGGAAAACAATGTGGAGATTCCTTAAAAAATGAAAAATAGAGCTACCTTATGACCCTGCAATTGCACTACTGGGTATTTACCCCAAAGATACAGATTTGGTGAACCGAAAAGCCATATGTACCCTAATGTTCATTGTAGCAATGGCCACAATTGCCAAACTGTGGAAGGAGCCAACGTTTCCTTCAACAGATGAATGGATACAGAAGATATGGTCCATATATACAATGGAATATTATGCCTCGATCAGAAATGATGAATACTCAACTTTTGTAGCAACATGGACTGGATTGGAAGAGCTTATGCTGAGTGAAATAAGCCAAGATGAGAAAGTCAAGTATCATATGGTTTCACTTACTTGTAGAGCATAAGGAGTAATATGGAGTACAGAAGGAGAAGGAAAGGAAATGGGAAGTAGGGTAATGGGAGAGGGAAACAAAACATGAGGGACTTTGGATCAGAAACAAACTGAGGGTTTTGGAGGGGAGCGGGTGAGGGGTGGGTAAGCCTGGTGGTGGGTATTGAGGGCAGATATTGCATGGAGCACTGGGTGTGGGGCATAAACAATGAATCTTGGAACACTGAAAAAAAAAGAAAAAAATCTAAACCATCAAAACACTGCAAGACAATGTATTCTTATTATCAGTGGCCTAATGTTGAAACATTCTCTGGTTCTCTCAAGGTTTTAGACTTATTAACAGCCACTGTTCTGTTTTCATAATTATTGATCCAATCTGTCTTGAATTAAGGCCACAATTTTTTCCAAAACTTTTATTCACTCGGCCACCACAAAAATCTCCATAAACAGTTTAACCATGACCTAACTAAGCAAAATTATGTGTCCCAGTAACTAAAATTATGTGTGCACATATGTACGTGTGTGTGTGTTTGACAAGGTACTGCTATATACCATCAAAATAACATCAGGATATAAATTGTTTTTCTAGCAAAGCAGGTATCACTTCCTGGAGGGAGACCAAAACCATGGACATAGGAGTTCTTCACAAAGAATATGAACATCCTCAATCAATCACACCATGAATTTCTCTACCTGTGAACCCCATGTTTAACTGTAAGGTAAGGACTTCAGACTATGAGATTGGAAATATTAAAGCTTATCGATCATAGTTTTTGTTCCAACTGATGGTACCTATCAAGTTATAAAGTTTTAATCATGACTCTCTAACAGATACTCACAGCAGCTTTTTTTTTTAGATAAGAATGGTCTTCCATCAGACTTGCATAATTTTTCTCAAAATTTCACTGTGGGCAGCATCACTACAAAATCAAATCTTAACTCCTTCATTTTACTATATTCATCTGTTATAAAGCAAAGACTTTGTTGTTTCCCTAAATAAGGAAATACGTCTCAAACATTCCATTATTGTCTTTGTGATCACAAAAAGATGTATAAGTTATGCGATCAGCAAATCAGTAACAATTTAGGTGGATGAGTAGACACAGGCGAAATACAAGGCTGGTAGAGCATGAACTTTTCATCTTGAATTTTGTTGGGAAGATGCTTAGCAATTCAGATTTTGGAAAAAATGACTGGCAAGAGCGCTGACTAATCTGAACATCAGCTGGTTTAGAATAGTATCTTGATGCTAGAGGTCCCTGCCTGTGCTGAAAGTTAACCCTTCAATTGCTGGATTGTGACTGAAGCAATAAGGTGAAGAAGAAAACTTGAGGTGGGCTCAAGGAAGTTGTTATATAAAACCCATCCAAAATCATTTTTTTATATTTTAACACTAAGATGGCTATACTGTTGTAGAATGGCTGTTAGCCCTGGTCTATGGATTTGCTTCCAACATTCTCAACAATGAATTTTTCTAACACTTAGGGCTTCAGAAAATGAGCCCTCATAATTATAAAGGATACGCTAAATCTGGAATTTAATGCTAACATGTACCTTTATTCCTCCAATATCAATAAAGCACAGTAAACTCAAAGAATGAATGTGGGGTGTGTGTGTGTGTGTGTGTGTGTGTGTGTGTGTGTGTGTATACCCATTGTTAATGGCAGGTCTTAAAATTCAAGCACCTAATAATTCCAAATGTTTTAACCTTTAATCCAATGTCACAGCTTTACTAGCCTTTGAACACAATTATTGTCACATTAATAGTATAAGTTTTATTTCCTGTACTGTCTCCCACCTTTATTCATAGATATTCCAGCTCCCTACGAAAACCTCTCCAGTACTCTGAAAGTTCTTGCAGTGTTTATTATGCACTCGTGAAGCAGAATACCAGTAAGGGGAACTATATGGCATCCACCATGTTTTTATTGTCCTTCACTCTCCTATTCTTTTTATTACTCTCTGCACATGAGGTTTCTTAAATGTTCCTTGGATGCTCCTACTACTATTATTTTGAGGAAACTGCTCTGTAAACTGTATAGTTTCTCTTACTGCATGACCAAGACTTTAGATGCCAAATCCTCTCTATGGTCATGTTCCAGACTTTAACCCTGTGTGGTACTTTGTCACCAAGACTACTTTTTCCCTGTCTCACAAAGCCTTTAACCAACATTTGATAACTGTCCCCTGAACTCAAAGCAATTCTAGAAGGGCAGTGAATGTAATGACCCACAGCAGGTTGTGACTCAGGCTAGACCATGAATGTGTCCATCCTCTTGTACAACATGACTTACCTAAGCAACTTCCTTCTCAAGATTTGATAAGGCTGTTGAAAACAAGACGGTTTTTATCTTTCTGTGACAGCATCATATTTAATGACCAGGGGCCATCTTGACACCATATGAAGACAGTCTGAGAATAAAGCCAATGAGAGAGAAGTGTGGCATGATTTAGAGTTGTGCCATCTAATTAGCCACTGGCTACCTGTGGCTTTTTATACTTGAGTTCATTAAAATTAAATTCATTTCCTTAGTTGCCATTATCCATGATTCCAGTGCTCAATAGTCACATGGACTATTGTATTAGACAAAGAATTTTATTAGACAGCATGATTTTTGAGAGAGAAATAAGAGTCCTACTTTCATCCTTTAAATCTCTGCATTTAGTCTTAACTAAAGCCAGATCCACCTTAAATTTCATTTTGGTTTAAGCTAAAATAATGAAAACTTAAGTTATATTCCTCACCTTTGAAAAATTTATGTGCAGAAACTAGCCCTCAGGCCTATTGCCCAGAATCAGATTAGGAAACAGATAACAACATTCTCACATTTTCCCAATTTCTTCCCATGACCTTTCTTGACAAGATTCAACTTCACCATCTCCTTGAGAACACACATACACGTGGGCATGTGCACATGTACACACACATGCATACACATAAATCATGAAAAGAGATCAAAGGGCAGAGTTTTGGTAAATGTCACCACAAAGCCAGCCTCAACTATCAAAGATAAACAAAGTCAAACATTAAAGCAGTGAAAACAGATTTTATACAGTAAATATTTACAGTAGAGGAAAGAACTGAGCTTCAGTCTGATTTGCAGAGGTGACTGAGCATTTTTCTTAATTGAAATAGAGTTGGCATATGATGTAGTAGTTTCCTGTGTACACGAGTGATTTGACACTTCTATACATTATAGAATGCTCACCACAATAAATGTAGTCACCATACAAAGTTATTACAATATTATTGACTGTATTCCCTATGTTGTACTGTAAGGTCCAGTTTTGGAATCCAAACCGCCATCCTGTTTACTCATAAAAACAGCTTCATGTGTTACAGATAAATGGCCCCTGGAAAACAAAAGCGAGCCAGGTTGGGGGAGACGCCCAACCAGTTAAACCCACCCAGGGAGGGTCCTGGGGAGGTATTTAGATGCAAACTAAGAATGGACGGTTGACTGTGTGGCTCCTGCTTGCTGTTGGAAATGCATATAAACCCCTAGACCCGTGCATTTGGGGTCCTTGCTGAAACCATCTGTGCCAGGCAGATGCTTGGACCCCAGCTAGCTGGCAATAAACCTTGCAGTGTGATTTTCATTATCCTGAGTGCTCTCGGTTTCTCTTTGGGGAGGCGGCCGACATCGGACTTTAACAGTACTTTCCATCCTTGTGACTTATTTGTTTTATAACTGGAAGTTGTATTTTTTTAAAAGATTTTATTTATTTGAGAGACAGAGAGAGATCACAAGTAGACAAAGAGGCAGACAGAGAGAGAGCAGAGGAAACAGGCTCCCCCCGCTGAGCAGAGAGCCTGACACGGGCCTGGATCCCAGGACCCTGAGATCATGACCTGAGCCGAAGACAGAGGCTTTAAACCACTTAGCCACCCAGGTACCCTATAACTGGAAGTTTTTACCTCGTAATCCCCTCCACCTATTTTGCTCATTCCCCACCCACTCCTCTCTGACACAGCCAGTTAATTTTCTGTGTTCATAAGTTTGTTTCTATTGTGTGTATGGGTGTGTTTGTATTAATTTTATTTTTTTAGATTACATATATAAGTGAAATTATATGGTATTTGTCTTTTTCTGCCTGATTTATTTCACTTAGCATAATACTCTCTAGATTGTACAATATTCCTATTTTTATTAAATTTTTTGTGGGACCTCCATAAAATTTTCTATATTGACTGCACCAATGTACCTTCCCACCAATAGTGCATGAGGGTTTCTGTTTCTCCACATCCTCACCAATATTCATTATTTCTAGTCTTTTGGTTACTAGCCATTGTAATTAATGTGAGACAATATCTCGTAGTTTTGATTTACATTTCCTTGATAAATAGTGATGCTGAGCATCTTTTCATGTGTCTGTTCCTCTGCCCACTTTTTAACTGGATATTTGTATTTTTGATGTTGAGTTTATGAGTTTTGGATTAACATTTTTTTGGATGTATCATTTGCAAATAGATTCTCCCATTCAGTGGGACCAGGCATTTTAAGAAAAAAACTTTTCTTTTTTTAAGATTTTTAAAATTTGTTTAGAGAAAAAGAGAGAGCTTGAGCAGGGGCGGAGCAAAGGGAGAGGGAGAAAGACTCTCAAGCGGACTTGAAGCTCAGTGCAGAGCCCAATGCAGGGATCAATCTCATGACCTTGGGATCATGACTTTAGCCAAAATCAAGAGTTGAGAAATGGACTGGGTGTTTTAAAGGGTGAATGAGGGTGTAGGGAAGGAGATCAAGTGGGGACTCAAAATTACAAAGGACTGGCCATTATAAATGTGATTAGGCCAGACAGCTGTCTCTACTACCCGACAGTTATTGAAGGTAAAATCCTATTCTTCCACAGAGACTGGGGAAAGAGGCCCTCTTCTTCCTGATGTTTAAATTTCAAAGGAATGGCTTGCAAGTGCTTGAGAAAGATACTCCTGAGTTGTAGGAGATGTATATACATCTCAAAGGGTCAGAGAAAGGATTTACAACTGTAAGTCGTTGTTGTTTGTTTTTAGTAAATGCTGCAAGAAAGCAAGATCAGGTGTTGCCTAGAATAAACAATATATTCTAAACCTTGAGTTTTTCCAGGCAGAAACTCCTAAAGGGGCATGGCTGTCCCAGAGACCAGAGACATTAGCCTGTAGAAGTCATGTTAAAGTTTGGCCAAATGTCTTGGTGCAGGAATTTCAATGGAGTATACATGACAAGAGTTTTTTTTTCAGTTCTTATCACCTAGATTTTTCCAGAATGCACAGCAAAATAATGTATGTGATTTAATGCACAAAGCAATCAATCCTCTGATATATGTATCATTATCCCCATCTTACAGGTAAGGGAACCAAAGCTCGGAGGGCTTAAATCTCTTGTTCAGGTCACATATTAATAAATTAAAAAGCACACTGGAATCTAGATTCTCTGACTAAAGATTGTATGTTTCCTCACATCATCCATAACTTTGTCTCCCCAGTGATCTCCCTAATTTTTCATGCATGTCTCTGTAACTAGTTTTTACAGAAGTGCCCTTGCCTTTAAATGATAAAGCCCATAAGATGTAAGTAGGAAAAAAAAAAGGCCCTGACAAAATGTCAGAAATTTGTGATTAACAGGCAGCAGGTGTATAAACTGAAAGTGTTTGACTCACATCTATTGTCATCTCGGCAAATGGCTTGGCCCCAAAGTTGCTGAAGAGGGAAATCTGATTATCTTCGCTTCCCCAGAAGACTGATAAATCGAATTCAGACTGCTATTGTTCCAGATACAGCCTGAATCTTCCATAGGATTTTCATCAGCAGCAGCATTATGTAGCATATGGGAGTGATTTGGCTGAAAGGAAACTCCAACTGTCACTTGTACATCCGCCCAACATGAAAGGAAAATAATAATATGGAATGATGGGACTTTCTTATCTACAGTGCAGCCTCCCTCTGAGTAACTCTGTGGTTTACTCTATACATCTTCACAACATCCTATTAGGTAGGTCAGAGAACTACTTGACTATAATCCTGAATGCTTACTGGCTGTTCCCACCAACATCTCTTTCAGTGACTTTTTTCTATCTGCATCTATAAATCCTATCTCCTCTCATTTTTTGATTCCTTCTGTTCTCTTTAGTTTAATGAATAAACTTTCACCTATCCCTCCCCATTTACACTGTTCTATCCTTAACTCCTTTTTTTTTTGCTACTATTATTTTTCCCTTTCCTACCCTTATTTTCTAAAAAGCCTTGATGGGAAGTCAGTGCTCAAAGAGTGACTAAATCTACATAGCTCAATTACTTAATCCTACTGGACTACAGTGATGATCAAATGTAAATGCCACTCTACTTATTCACTTCCTTAGCCACCAAAACTTTATTGAATATATTTGTTTTGAATATATGATTCAAAGTTAGCACATGTCCTTTTGTTCAAGCATGGAAAAGAAACAACTAATGACAATGCAATGGAATAAGTGTCATCATTTTATTGAGCCCATTAAAATACGGGAAAAACAGAAAGGGTCACCAATGTACTATCTATGGTGACTTGTCCCTACAGCTTTCAGGAGTGGTTCCAGAGCCAAGTCAAACACCAAACTTAAGGCTTCTTTTTTATATCCGCTGTCTTGACCTTTCTTGACATGTCTCCAGTCCTGTACATTCAGAGAGACTGTGAAAGATACTGTGAGGGACTGCCTAACAATCTCACACACATCCAAGAATGGCATTAACAAAACTAACCTATTAAATGATGAGTCAGCATTTTATTTTACAGAACCTAGGAGTCAAACCTAAAGTTCCTGGCATATATATTTTCTAACAGCAGGAAAAGTGAAGAATGAACCACTGGTGCTATCAGAAACAAAACAGGATTTTGGAAAAAAACCAAAAAACAAAAAACGGGATTTTGAAATCCCATAAAGACCCTCTTTTTCTTTTGTTTTTTTTTAGGATTAACATTTCTGTTTTATTTTTATTTTCTTTTTTTTAACTTTAAATTTATTTTATTTTTTCAGTGTTCCAAGATTCATTGCCCATGCCCCACACCCAGTGCTTCATGCAATAGGTGCCCTCAGTACCCACCACCAGGCTCTCCCATCCCCCCACACCCTCCCTCCAAGTCCCTCTGTTTGTTTCTGTGTCCAAAGTCTCTCATGTTTCATTTCTCCCCCTGAAATACCCTACTTCCCATTTACTTTCCTTCTCCTACTGTCTTCTATATTACCCCTTATGCACCACAAGTAAGTGAAACCATGTGATACTTGACTTTCTCTGCTTGGCTTATTTCACTCAGCATAATCTCTTCCAATCCAGTCCATGTTGCTACAAAAGTTGGATATTCATCCTTTCTGATGGAGACATGATTTTCCATTATATATGGACCCCATCTTCTTTATCCATTCATCTGTTGAAGGGCACCTTGGCTCTTTCCACAGTTTGGTGATTGTGGCCATTGCTGCTATGAACAATGGGGTACATATGGCCCTTCTTTTCACTACATCTGTATCTTTGGGGTAAATACTCAGTAGTGCAATTGCAGGGTCATAGGGTAGTTCTATTTTTAATTTTTTAAGGAATCTCCACACTGTTTTCCAAAGCAGCTGCACCAACTTGCATTCCCACCAACAGTGTAAGAGGGTTCCCCGTTCTCCGCAGCCTCTCTAACACTTGTTGTTTCCTGACTTGTTAATTTTGGCCATTCTGACTGGTGTAAGGTGGTATCTCAATGTGGTTTTGACTTGAATTTCCCTGATAGCTAGTGATAATGAACATTTTTTCATGTGTCTGTTAGCCATTTGTATATCTTCTATGGAAAAGTGCCTCTTCATGTCCCTTGCCCATTTTTTGATGTGTTCATCTTCTTTTTGGATGTTGAGTTTAAGTAGTTCTTTACAGATCTTGGATATTAGCCCTTTGTCTGTAGTGTCATTTGCAAATATCCTCTCCCATTCTGTGGGTTACCTCTTTGTTGTGTTGTCTGTTTCCTTTGTTGTACAGAAGCCTTTTATTTTGATGAAGTCCAAAAGTTCATTTTCGCTTTTGTCTCCTTTGCCTTTGGAAACGTGTCTCCAAAGAAGTTGCTGTGGCCGATGCCATAAAGACCCTCTTGACACCTTTGTATTTTATTCAAAGTAGTGAGCTAGGAAATGTCAGTTTTAAACCCTCACATAATAAAGACAAACTTTAATCAGATGACAGAGAAAAGGATGGTTGAAAGTAGAAATGGCCAAGAATGACAACTCCTTCAGTGCTGGACCATGTCAGATAAGATCTCCTTCCCCTGTCCCTAGACCTACTTACCTAACTTCAAAAATTCAACTAGCAGAAGTGATAGGAGGTGCTTTCTTTATCATGGTATTACCATCAGAATGTTCAAGTCATGAAAAGAAGTAATGGGTGCTTGCAAAAGAAAATCTATGTTAATTTTGTACATAGGTGAGAATTCAGTAAAAGAGAATTCCTCCTTCAGAATCAAAATTAAAAAAAAAAAAAATCTCTTCCATTAGCATTGAACCCTAGGAAGAATCAGGCAGCAAAACAATTCTGGTGTCTCAGATAAGGCCTGAAAATGATACTCTAATCACTTTGGATTTTGAGAGGAATGATAATGTTGTTGAGGTTTTATAGTGAACATAACAATTAAGTAGTAAATGGGCTTAAGGTAAGACTGTAATATAATCCATTAGGTTTTTTTTAAATGAAAATATAACCTGTTTTTTTGTTTTTTTTTCCTTTCCTGATTGTATAAACGCAATACCTGGACAAAATAAGTGCTAGATAAATGTTGTATGCATGAATGAATAAACAAATGAATAGACATTTTCAAATGCTCCAAACCAAGATTTTAAATATCATTTGCTTAAAGAATTATAAAAATAAAAGACTTTTATGTTCAAAAGCCACACACAAGGAGCTAATAAAAATGCTATACAAAAAGTTCCAAACCCACATATTAATCTCCCAACAAGTTTGTTAATCTCAATTTGCACTGACAGCACTGTTAACCCATAATTGATATGTATTAGGCTAACTCGCTAACTGCTAAAATACCCCCTGTCATCACAAAATAAAATTTTCTTTCTTGCTTATGTAAGAGTCCAGCGGAGTGGGATTTGGGGTCAAAGAGCTCTGTGCCATGAAATTATTCAAGGACGCTAACCTTTTTAATCTATTTGTTCTTCTTTCCCCATCACCTCAGAGTTGTGCCCTGAATTCCCTACATTCAGCCAACAGAAGATGGAATAGAGAAAGCATATGACCAGGGGTATGGTGGGTTTTGTGGTCTAGGCAGGCAGATGTGCACATCACCTTTGCCCACATTCACTGGCCAGAACTTAGCACTTGATTTTATGTTGAAAGAGCTAAAAAGTTTCACTTTGATAAATAAATAATAGGCGCTACTAGTTTTTAAGCAAAGAAATGACCAAGATGTAAATAGAGAGTTACACTGACCATATTAAATAGAAGAAACAAGTAATATGGTTAAATTAGAGCCCAAAGACCTGGTAAGAAGCTACTGCAGTCATATGGGCAGAGAATGATGAGGGCCAGAGGGTGACAGTAAAAAGAAAGAGGAGAAAATTATGAATATAAGGATGCATTTACTGATTGTTGAGTACGCAGAAAAGACCCAAGGGACAGTCTTGGGTTTTATGTATTTATACAAGCATAAATACTTAAATTTGGGTAGTCTTTTAGTTAACTGATGCATGTTTTATTGGTTTGTCTATTTTTATCCACGGGGATTAGAAAAATAAAGACTTAGATGTGAAGAAAAGTGAACAGAATACAGTGTCTGTGGGAAGTCAAGGGAAATCTAATGGAGAAATAAGGAAAACAAACAGATGAAGGGAATGTTTGGGGATTCTGTAGATCACAGTGAGCATTCTGAAGTGAATGTGTTACAGCAAAATTAAGTGTCAAAGAGGAAAAATTACATCCAAAACAGTTCCCCGTATTCGTTATGTTGCTATTTGCCACAACTGTCAAACATTCAGATGCCAGTAAAATGCTTGAATAAATAATTTTACTTTGGCTGTGGCAACTGGCTTACAGTATGCATTTTGGAGACTCTTGGAAAGATGTTATTTTTAGTGCTTACAAGAGAAAAACTGTACCTGGGGAGGCTAACTTGTAACCAATTAATCAGACAATTGATTTAATGGAAATGAGCTTTAATCACATTGTTAGATGCATTATAGCAATTAACTAATGCTCAAGTTTAAAATACGGAAGGTAAAATTCATTACTTAGACCAAGAAGGGTGTCATTAATTCCTGGAAAAACAAATATGTACTTTTTAAAGCCTTCCTGCAGCCTTCTGTAGTTTGTGAGAGACATGGACACAACAGCAGGGCTGAGTGCACAGAGATCTTGGTGGAGGTGGTAACTGCCAGAGCAAGGAACTGAATGTGAAGGACTGCATTTCCATCTCCTCACAAAGGTCAGCCCTCCTCTTGAGTCACACCTGGGATGAACTTCCAGAGAATTCTAGAAAGTTCTCCTTGTAGTGAAAACAATCAAAGTAAAAGGAAAGAGACTTCTTTGTGCCTTTTACACATCTATCTTTATTTATTTATTTATTTATTTAGATTTATTTATTTTTATAGGAAGAAACAAATCCACATATATCTCTCAGTTGTTCAGTATAAAATTTGTAGAGATGCTTTCAGGCATCTATGTTGTCTGTAGGCAATAGAAAAACTTTTAATAAAAGTATTATTAATTTTTCAAAAGCTATGCAATAATCTACATGTGCAAGTACTCTATCAAAATGAATTTCTTTTACCATACATATTAATAAAGCAGAATTTGAAATGTCTAAGCACCCATATTAAATATAATCCCAAACACAGTAACAGTTTGGAGTGCAAAATGGAGCAGAAGAGTCTCTGAATAGGAGTATGTCATTGCTACCAAATTATAGGGCATCAAAGAATATTTGAGCTACCATGAACCAAGTATTTGCCAGTTAATTCTTTCACAACCAAATAATGTTATTTATTCTAAGTTCACAGATGAGGAAACTGAGACACAAGGTGATAGAGAAACTTACTGTGGTCGCACAGTTTGGAAGCTGCAGAATAAATGTAGTGCTAGACTGGATGCAGTCAAACCACCTGACTATGTCTTGGAGCAAAAGCACAAAGAGTATTCCACCATCAGAAGCCACATGTGTAATTTTTGGGGTAGGTGACAAGGTGTGGGTAGGAAAATGAGCACAAGATGGGGCTCCTGAGTGGCTCAGTCAGTTAAGCATCTGCCTTCGACTTAGGTCATGATCCTAGGGTCCTGGCACCAAGTACCACATCAGGCTCCCTGCTGAGTGGGGGGTCTTCTTCTCCCTCTCCCTCTGCCCTGCTTGTGTTTGCTCTCTCTCTGTCAAATAAATAAATAAAATCTTTAAAAGAAGAAAAAAGAAAAAGAACACAAGAGATGAAGCAGAAGTGATAAGCAGAGGTCAGGTCATGAAGAAACAGGATTTAACAGAAATTACAAAACTATGGCTAATGATTCCAATAAAGATGGTGATAGTCATCAGGCTCTGGCTATGTATGATACATCAAAAAAGTAATGGATAAATCACAATTAGGGCCTCCGCCAAATGCATCAACTTTCTGTTCTTTAAAAAACAAATACTACTCAATAGCTCTCCTTTGACAGATTCTGGGAAATAAGAATGATTTGTTTAGTTGTAACTAACGTTGGTCAACCTTCTTGAATTGTTGCTTATGTGCCAAAGAATTCTATCTATACTTTGTTTTCAGAAGTTTGGGCCAAGTAACCCTATATTACTGATTGCAGTTTTCTCCGTAAAATTCCATGGTACATTCTCAAGACCTACCAGGATACAGACTGTTCTGTATCAACCTATGTTTGTATATGACTAATTAGATCATAGTGTCCCTTGATAAACAAAACACATCTCATAACCTTAAACAATCATATTTCTTGGGCACTTTTTCTCACAGGAAAGCCAGGCATGCATATTATAACTTAACAAAGTAATTTGATCTCAGAGAGTAGGTAATTGAGAGCTGTAACATAAAAGCATTTAGTATTGCAAAAATTTTATAAATACACATGATGCACATACTTTATTACAGTGGAGAGGTAGATGATAGATGATAATGATGATGATGATGATGATGATGATGATGATGATGAAATAGGTAGGCAGATAGATAACCCAAAGTGCCCTAGCTTGGACTTCCCCCAGGATGCAGATCCTGATATGAATATAAGCATGAAGGATGATTATCAGGGAGTACATCTGGATCAAGACCCAAGGAAGGGTGGGGAAGGAAGCAGCATTAAGCAGGTGGAGACTACCTGGGATGCAGAACCATTGAAAGCCCCAGGTGGCCATATCCCCCACGACTGGGATAACTATTGAGAGCTATCCCAAGCTGACCCAAGAAACTATCACAGACCTAGGTTTGACCAGTCACTGGATACATACTCTGGAAGGAGGTGGGACCACAGGCAGGTCAGGTTTCTAAAACTGAAGTATTCCTACAAATGGGCTAAGGATCTTCTCTTAGTAGCACTCTCAGCTCCTAGGTGAATAAATAAATATTTTATCCTAAAGGGGGATCTGTGTGGCAAATCATAGTATTCACCACACAAAGGTATAGCAACTCTATAGCATATAAAAATAAGAAACACAGGTATATGTAACACATATATTAGACATATACATACATATTAAATATACATATGTGTACACTAAAACAATGCATGGTGACAAATGTTTCAATATTTCATCTTTTAGGAATAATTCAAAATCCAGAGCACCTAGGTGGCACAGTCCCTGAGCTTCCAACTCTTGGTTTTGGCTTGGGTCATGATCTCAGTGTTGTGGGATGGAGCCTCGTGTCAGGCTTTGCACTCAGTGCAGAATCTGCTTTAGATTCTCTCTCCCTCTCCCTCTGCCCCATTCACTCTTGATGTCTCTTTCTCTCTCTTGCTTTCAAATAAATAAATCTTTAAAAAAATAAATTATCCCAAATCCAAAGGTTACCAATTTAATATAAATTCAACATTTTAAAATTAATTAAAAATCAGACTGCTACAAGATAGAAGCATCAGAAGCTCTTGATCTCATCTCCTCCCACAGACACACCACATCCACAGCTACACATGGGTCATTTCCCTCTGACAAAGATTTGAGAACTAGATGAAATGCTCTCTACAACAAAGGAAAAAAATACCACATTAAGCCAGGTGGGAGAAGCAAATACATAGTTTCACCAAAAATCCCACCCTTAGGGCTGTGACCCACAATAGGGAGGGATCTTACCAATCCGACCTTCTCTCACAGAAGGGTTGGTGCCTTGTACCAGGCACCCAACCTTTGTGATCTGGCCAGAGAGACAAGCCCTCAAAACATCTGCATACAAAACCAATGGGGCTGACATCCAAGAGACCCAAAGTGCTATAGGAAACTGAGATTCCCTTTTCAAAGGGCTCATGTATGGTCTCACTTACCCCAAGACCCAGTGAAAAAAACAGAAGTTTGAAAAGTGCCTAGAGGAAGGAGATTCATTTGCTAATCTAAAAGCATCTTCTGGAGGGATAGGAGACAGGTAAAATTCTCCCTGAAGATGAAGGTTCAGGTAGGTGCCACTTTTGCACTCTCTACCTACCCTAACTACCTTGCTAAGACCAGTGGGGGTGAGCAGTCATGACACTATCCTGCTGCTTGCTGAAGCCAGAAGGCATGGATGCCTGCAACAGGACCCTACTCCCTGAATGGTGCTGGCAAGTGTGATTGGTCACAGCATTCTCATTCTCCCTCTCCCAGCTTAAAGCCAGTGCACATTCACAGACAAGGTATCTCTCACTCAGTTCTGGAAACTCACCAGTATGCACAATCAAGATACTTCCCCATTGCCTTTCTGAAACTAGTGAGTGTGCCCCACCCCCTACACTCTCCAGTTGCCTAACTAAAGTCAATGGGTGTGCACAATCCACACAGGGTGTGCCCTTTGATCATCTGACATGGAATGCCAAGGAGTCTGGCGTTCCTGATCTCCATGGAAATGTAACAATCTGTAAGACAGTTCTGGGCAGGCCAGCCTTCCAAGGCACTGCACAGAGGGCAGACTGAAACACAACCTTTGTCTTCCTGTGAAAAAAGCCTATTCTCTCAGCTTGGAATGGAGTCTGGAGCATCAACCTGGGGTCAGTGTTAAGATTTCCCATACATCTAGATGATAACAAGATAACAACCTGCTTCCAGGGAATGTAAGCAGGGAGACCTCATCCTTATGTACCACCTTGGTCTCACTATAGTTCAGCAAGACTTCCCAGAAAGGAATTTATACACTTATCTGGAGCCCTTATTTTTTTGCAACTATCATCCAGGGGACAATTCCAAAACTGTTGATCTGGGGGCCAAGGAGAATTATGACTAGAGATGTATATATTTACATACTTCAAGAGCTACTGCCTGAGGGCCTGGGTTCCAATCTGCCTGAAACTAGGTATTAAATGAAATTTCTGTCCTTGGAATACTGACAGGTCTTAGAACACACTCAACAATGGGGACAAGAATAAATAAGACTGCTTAGACAATCAGAAAGATTTATGAGACAACAATGAGCTAAGACAATATTGAAAGTTCATCACCTACACAAAGCCACTCCTTTAAGACTCAGGGAAATGACTTTCACCTAATGCAGAGACACAAAAAGACTGTTAAGCAAACTGAGGAAACAGAGAAACATGTTCCAAATGAAAGAATAAAGACAAAACCTCAGAAAAAGACCATAATAATATGGAGATAAGTAATCTACCTGAAAAAGAACTCAAAGTAATGGTCACAAAGATTCCCACTGAACTTAAAAAAATAACAAACATAGTGAGAACTTCAACAAAGAGACAGAAAATATAAGAAAATACCAAACAGAAGTTACTGTAAGTATCTATTTAGAGGTCCAAGCCACCATCTTGGTTACTCAGATAAACAGCTCCAGGTGTTATAGGCAAATGGCCCCTGGAAAACAAAGGCAAGCCAGGTTGGGGGAGATGCCCAATCAGTTAACCCCCATAACCTCCCATCCCGGGAGCATCCCGGGAGGTATTTAGATGCAAACTAAGAATGGGTGGCCCATTACTGGTACTTGGGCTCAGATGGGAATGCCTGAATGCCCTCAGCCTCCGGGTTCCAGGACTGTGGAAGTGCAGATTAACTCAGGTAAGCCACATGAGTCAGGTCAGCTCAGGTGTAGGTTTTCCCCTATGGAAATGTAAATTAACTCTGGGTACTTACCTGACCCTAGTCAGCTGTGATTTGGGGGGATGTGCTATAAAAGCCAGCCTGAGAAATTAGGCGTGGTACTTCTCCCCTGAGAAGCGACCCTGGCTGGCCAGTAAAATTCTGATGCTTGGCGCGAAATAAAGCTTTGCTTGACCTTTGCTCTTGTATCAGCCTTGTTCCTTTGACCATGGACCCTATTAGTCACAGAGCTGAAGAATACAATAACTGAACTGAAAAATATACTGCCTAAGCACTAGGTCCTGGGGTCTCAATAAAATTTCACTTTAATTGACTGGAGCAGTAAAAAAAAGTCTAACTTTATACCTAATAGAACTAGGACAAAAAAACAAAAAACAAAGCCCAATGTTATTAGAAGGAAGAAAAGAATAAAGGCCAGAGTAGAAATAAATCAAATAGTGTCGGGGACGGTGCATGATCCGCCCTTCCCTCCATGCCCAAGCCACCAGAAATTCTGGTGGAGGTACCTGTGAATGTGAATGAAAGCCCAGAGGGGCTTTCCCCACCTAGAATCCAAAAAGCCACTTACCCTGTGGG
>PITA01027360.1:0-21074 GCA_004023965.1 Spilogale gracilis | reverse complement strand
TCAGCAATTCCTTAGCGATTCGGGGTCTTTTTTGGTTCCATATAAATTTTAGGATTGTTTGTTCTAACGTTTTGAAGAATGTTGGTGGAATTTTGATCGGAATGGCATTGAAAGTATAGATTGCTCTGGGCAGTATAGACATTTTGACAATGTTTATTCTTCCGATCCATGAGCATGGAATGCTCTTCCATCTTTTTGTTTCTTCTTCAATTGGATTGAGATCTTTTAGTCAACCATTGGCTTCCACTTTCAGTACTACAACTTGAGTGAGCTACCTGGTTTCCTAATTTTTGGTTTCTAGCCTTCCTTCCAATGCTGTGTTAGATGAGAGGTTTTTGTAATGCCTACTCCTCTCCAAATGTATTAAATTAAAATGGAATCTGCATTTGTGGCAATAATGTCTTTAGGTCAATAACCAGAAGCTGCTTAGAAACATAAAATAGATCTTCATGTGAATGAAGCAACAGTTGGCCAACTTTCAAGTAGAGAGGGGAGAGGGTGTTCACCTATGTGGAATACTATAAGCCAGTGTTTCTCAAACATACAAACTACCACCACCTCTCCCTCTTTTGTTAAAGAGGCAGATTCTGACCAGTAGGACAAAGGGGGGCTGAGAGTCTGTCTGCATTTCTAACAAGATCCCAGGGGATTTGATTGCTACTGCTTCTAGGACCATGAGTCACCCTTTCTGCCCCTTGTATTTTCCTAAATCACTCTCCATTCCCTAAAATTATTTTATTTTGGTGCTGAATCTGAAATTCCACCAACTATACTCTTCTGAAACAAGTTGCAGATTTATGTATAACTTAATATTGACTCTTTTTTCTTCAAAATTTTATTTATTTATTTGAAATAGGGAAAGCATGAGTTGGGGGGAGCAGGGGCAGAGGGAGAGAGAGAAGCAGACTCCTCACTGAGCAGGGTGCCCAATGAAGGACTCAATTCCCCCTGTGATCATGACCTGAGCTGAACATAGATGCTTAACTGACTGAGCCATCCAGGAGCCCCTTCATTCTTTCTTTCATTCAGATAGTTCTCCTTAATGTATCCACTGATTTAGAGACTTTAATAATGGACATTGGGTTTTGTGGGTAAATATGACAAAATTATAATAATTAGGTAACTTATTAAAGAAGAAACTCACAGGCAGGGCATGAGGAGGTGAGGAAGAGGAGGTTAGGTGGGCGCGGGCAGCTGCAGAGTAATTGTGAAAGCGGGAACACCTAGGGTCAGGCCAAAGGCAACATTAGGAGTAGGAGGAGGGGAGGAAAAGAGGTGAGAGGCTACCTGAAACAAACCTCATAGTTTTAAAAGCCACGCTTCGGGCCAGTCTGAGGAAATGCGATCCTATTAAAGATAATTAATCTATCATAGAAAGATAACGTGACACCTGTGAAGGTCAGTATGATTCACTGGTATTTCTTAATTTGTATGTGCAGTTGTGAAATTCAGGGAGTCTGTTTGCTAATTGCCTATGTTGGTCATTATCAAACATTCCAAGACAGAATTTATAGCTAAAAATATGACCCATAACTGACAACACGGAACAATACCGCTTAAATGAACCAGACATCACTCAGTCTTTCCTATGGTATGAGGAAACTGACAATCAACAGGTTTAATTAGCTTTCTCAATTTCATTCAGGTTATTAATGAAAGAGCCTGGGTTTGAATACTGGGACTCTTTTGATTCTTACTCAAGCACTTTCTATGATACTATTTCTTTGTTGAAAATCCAAGTGAACATTTCCTTAAAGACTTCGCATCTTAATTTCATTAAGTTTTTTTTTTTTTTTTAATTTGACAGAGAGAGAGAGTGCTTGAGAAGGGGGAACAGAGGGAGAGGGAGAATCTCAAGTAGACTGCACACTGAGTGCAGACCCCATCACAGAACTCCATCTCATGACCCTGAGATCATTACCTGAGCCTAAATCAAGGGTCAAATAACAGAACTGAACCACCCAGGTGCCCTAGTGAGTTCTTTTTCTTTAAATGTAAGGATGCATTTTTGGGGTACCTGGGTGGCTCATTTCGTTAAGCATCTGCCTTTAGCTCAGGTCATGATCCCAGAGTCCTGGGATCAAATCCTACATCAGGCTCCCTGATCAGCAGAGGGCCTGCTTCTCCCTCTGCCTGCTATTCCCCTCTGCTTGTGCACTCTCTCCCTCTGACAAATAAATAAATAAAATCTTTTTTAAAAAGAAATAAAGAAGGCACCTGGGTGGCTCAGAGAGTTAAGCCTCTGCCTTCTGCTCAGGTCATGATCTCAGGGTCCTGGGATCAAGTCCTACATTGGGCTCTCTGCTCAGCAGGGAGCCTGCGTCCCTCTCTTTTTCTGCCTGCCTCTCTGCCTATTTGTGATCTCTCTCTCTCTGTCAAATAAATACATAAAATCTTTAAAAATAATAATAAAATAAAATAAAGATGCATTTTTGTGCTTAATGATCTTGTATTTGATGCTTCAACTAATTTTGACTAATTTCCTTTTTTCTTTCTCTTTTTTATTTATCTTTTATATTTCTCTTCTTTTCCTTCTTTCTTGTTTGTTTACAAATCCTTGTGTCAAGGGCTCCATTCTTTTTCAGTGGAATCTCTTTTCATTTCTAGGAGATCCATACAACTTATTCTTTTTTTTTTTTTAAGATTTTTATTTATTTGAGAAAGAGAGCACGAGTAGGGGAGGAGCAGAGGGAGAGACACAAGCAGACACTGCACTGAGCACAGAGGATAACACAAGGCTCAATCACACCACTCTGAGAACACAACCTGAGCCAAAATCAAGGGTTGAATGCTCAACTGACTGAGCCCCACAGAGACTCCTACAACTCTTTATATAAGCCTCAAACTGAGATAAATCCATTTACTTTCTGAACATATTCCAGGTGTCACCAAGAGCCATCCTTTCAATAAAACAGTGAAACCTATATTCCTATCCTGAATATAAGCCTGGTTTTCTTCTAACATTTATCCACCTGCTGGCCACATACTCCACAACTGGATTGGGATGACAAAGGTAGTTATGAAATTGAAGTTAGAGCCAAATGAGATATACTTGTGACTCCTGACCTCAGACATTATTCCACCTACCTGTTTGGCCTACTTGGCCAAAACACACCTTGAAGCTTTTGAAAGGTAAATATTAACAAATGAAAGGCAAGACTATTTCACCATGAAGGTTATAAAAAGTGAAATTTACAGCCAGAAATAACACAAACTAGTATGTGACTTCCTCAGGTGCCATATTGACCCTTATCAAAAAGGCATTATGATATCAGACTTTTACATTTGCATGTGAATTTTAACTCAACTTCCTGCATTTTCTAAAGCAAGTTGGAGGGCACCTGGTGGCTCAGTTGGCTAAGCATCTGCAGTCGGCATGGTTCCAGGGTCCTGGGATTGAATCCCATGCTGGGTTTCTTGGTCAGTAGAGAGCCTGCTTCTTCTCTCTCTCCCTCTCCCTCCCGCTTCCCCACCCTGCTTGTGCTCTCTGTCTCTCTCTGTCAAATAAATAAATAAAATCTTAAAAAAATAAAAATAGTTTTCTTGAATAACTTGAATAAATAAATTCAAGTTATTTCTTGAATAACTCTAAATTTCTTAAAATTTACTTCAAGACTTATTGAGAGAATTAGAATCTCAAAATTAGGGGCGCCTGGGTGGCTCAGTTGGTTAAGCAACTGCCTTCAGCTCAGGTCATGATCCCGGAGACCCGGGATCAAGTCCCACATCGGGCTCTCTGCTCGGCAGGAAGCCTGCTTCTCCCTCTCTCACTCCCCCTGCTTGTGTTCCCTCTCTAGCTGTGTTTCTCTCTGTCAAATAAATAAAAATCTTAAAAAAAAAAAAAAAGAATCTCAAAATTAGAATCATATCATCTTTTTTTTAAAGGTTTTTTTCTATAATCTTTTTCACCCTATATAAATTTCTAGATAATTTTATACCCATTTAATTGCAAAGACCATTTTCAGTCTTTTTTTCTTAAATATGCTTTTGAATTTACTTGAAAGAGAGAGAGCGCAAGCACAGGAGTGGGGGTAGGGCTGCGCAGAGGGAGAGGGAGAAGCAGACTCCCCGCTGAGCAGGCAGCCCCACTTGGGGCTCTATACCAGGACCCTGAGATCATGACCTGCACTGAAGGCGGATGCTGTACCGACAGAGCCACCCAGGTGCCCTCATTTTCAGTCTTTTTTGGAATTCAGCTTCAGCTGAATTAATACACCTTAAAATCGAATTTGCTTGGGCGCCTGAGTGGCTCCGTGGGTTAAAGCCTCTGCCTTCAGCTCAGGTCATGATCTCAGGGTCCTAGGAGCGAGGCCCACATCAGGCTCTCTCCTCGGCAGGGGGCCTGTTTCCCCCCTCTCTCTGCCTGCCTCTCTACCTACTTGTGAACTCTGTCTATCAAATAAAGAAAGAAAATCTTAAAAAAAACCGAATTTGTTATACAGGACTCTGTGATGCCTCACTGTAGCTTAAGTGGAGCATAAATAAAGAAAAAAATCCTTTGCATGTGCAGGAGCTGGGGCAAGGAAGAAGAGAAGCTGTAAATACTGTTCACCTTGAAATTCATCATCTCAATACAGATAAATGTATTGTTTCCGAAGAAATCACAAGGCATAGGATGAGCCAAAATGTCCAATAAAAAGTAAAAAAAAAAAAAAATTTTGAGAATTCATCATGTTTAGAAATCCATGCGATTTTTGAAAAAGAAAAAGAGAAAAAAGAAATCCATGCTATTTTTGCCCTATAAAGGATAAAAATAACTTCTTTATTCTCTTCAGTAAGAGCTCCCTTTAATTAGTGTTTAAGTAGTGCTTGTAGCTCAGAGTCCAAAACCTAGGAATCCTATACTTCAGACACAGAATTCAAATGGAAAAGAAAAGTGCAGAGTTCTTGCCAATTTCTAGGTGAACTTTCAGTTTTACTTTCCAGGTACATTGAGAATAGTTCAGGAATATATTTTATGCTGACTGAATACATGGGATTTATTATAAAGATTTTTCCTGAATAATTCTAAAGGGGGAGGAAAAAGGAGTTGCTAATTTCTAGAGATTATTTTCTCTTTATTCGATCAAATCCCTATGTTGCAAAATAATTTGTACTCCCCAACTGTGTAGAGCGTTATAATAATGGCTCTCATGGTATCACAAGTCCCTGTCTTCACAGTTCTTTGCGAAGTGGTGCTACCTCTTCTTCCATCAAAAGGTAGTCTTTCATCGTACTTGCCAGAATCTGAGCAGGCCTTGTGACTTGCTCTGACCAACAGAACACATCGGAAATGACATGTGAGTTCTGAAGCCTACGCTTTCAGGGGCTTATTGCTTCTGCCTTTGTTCTCCTGGAACAAGGCTGCTATGTAAGAAAGTTTAAGCTGGCCACTGAATGATGAGAAGCAACTGGAAGAAAAATGGTCCAGTCTTCCTGCTACCCCATCAAGATCACGGAACAGATCCTGTAATGAGCCATTATCATGCATGATCTTTATGATACTTTTCTTTGCTAGATGTGAAATAAATATATTGTAGAATATATATGTAAATAGAGAATAGATTTTTTTCCCCATTATCTTCTAGAGAATGCCCATAGTATGTTAATAAACCTGGAGAGTTTACCGTAAAATGAACAGAGGGTAAAGGTCGATATTGTAACACCATCGCTTATGATTGGCTAATTTGATATAGATAAGGTATAGCCAGATATAAAAGAGCTACTGATCTAAGAACTCCAAAAAGAGACCAGAAAAGAAAAGCCAATTAGATAGCTGAGGCTACAATTGTGCATGTAAGTAATGTAAGAAGCTGGTTTGGAAATAACATCTAAACGTAGGAGTCCCAGTGAAGAGAAAATAGAAAATAGATCTTTTTAAAGTCATGGTATTTGTGGAAGACACTTGGAGCAATGAGCACTGGGTGTTACATGTAACTGATGAATCACTAAATTGTGCCTCTGAAACCCAAAATACAGTGTATGTTAATTAAATTGAATTGAAATTAAAAAACTTCAGAAGTTATGGTATTTGTTTTCTGGCTAGAATTAATTATTTTATTAATCAATAAATTAATTATTGATTATTTTGTGACATCAATCGAGAAGAAGATAAACACTGGGAAATCAGATCATAAGGATAAAGCCATGCCAAAGTGAAAATAAAAGAATACAGGCATTTGATGTTCGTGATGTTCTTATCTACCTACTTCTTGCAAGATTTGGCTAAGAAACCAAGTGCCTGTGCCTGAAGGTTAGTTCTTGGGTAATCAAGCAGAGTTCACTACAGTTCATCTATAAGGTGAAGGCAAAATTTTAGGTACTCTTTTCTGAAAATAAGAGCATATCTTTTTACAGGAGTTCCTCAAATAGAATAGTGAGGTTTATGTGATACCAACAGGACTTTATTTTTAGTACCCACTTCAGTAGAATTTTATTTGGAGTACTTCTGGATGGTGAAATATAGTGCCTTCAGGATTCATGTTTATACTGCATATTTTTTTAAAAACAGATTACCTTAGAGGCTGATGGGTCAGGATAATAGAAATATGTACATTCATTTCTCAGAGGAAAGGCATTCAATAAGGTCAAAGTAATGTTCTTGTTTTGTTATTTTTAGAGAGGGAGAGAGAGTGGGAGGAGGGGAGGGAAAGATGGAGAGGGAGAATGAGAAACTTAAGCAGGCTCCACACCCAGGTTTACTTATTTGAGGGGGAGGGGCAGAGGGAGAAGGAGAAGCAGACTCCCCACTGAGCATGGAGGTGGACTCGGGGCTCCATATCATGAACCAGATATTATGACCTGAGCTGAAATCAAGAGTCGGAGACTTAACTGACTAAGCCACCCAGGCACCCCATTCTTGTTTTTTTTTTTAAGCTTGCTTTTTCTTTTCCTAGCTCAAAAAGATTTATTTTATAATTTTCTGAATCTCTCTCAAAGTTTGAGAATAGTTTCTCTATGTTAAAATTTTAAGTCAGTTTTATGAGATTTATTTTATATACAGCCAAGCTCATCCTTTTTGGGTAGAGAGCTTGATGAGCTGAGACAAATACAAAGAATAATCACTGCCACAACAGAAATAGAAAAAAGGGGGCACCTGGGTGGCTCAGTTGGTTGGGCGACTGCCTTCGGCTCAGGTCATGATCCCGGAGTCCTGGGATCGAGTCCTGCATCCAGCTCCCTGCTCGACGGGAAGCCTGCTTCTCCCTCTCTCACTCTCCATGCTTGTGTTCCCTCTCTAGCTGTGTTTCTCTCTGTCAAATAAATAAATAAAATCTTTAAAAAAATAATTTAAAAAAAAAGAAATAGAAAAAAGCCTACAATTTCAGACAGGTCCCTCCTTCCCCAATCCTCCACCCCAAGCCCTAGCAGCTGCAATTCTGATTTCTGTACCTATAGTTTCACTTTTTCTAGAATGTCTTATAAATGACATGACTTTCTTTTTTTCCTGACAGAAAGAAACACAGCTAGAGAAACACAAGCAGGGGGAGCGAGAGAGGGAGAAACAGGCTTCCCGCTGAGCAGGGAGCCCAACGTGGGGCTTGATCCCCAGACTCTGGGATCATGACCTGAGCTGAAGGCAGACAGTTAATGACTGAGGCACCCCAATACTCTTGAGATTAATAAATATTGTTTCATATAGATAGATAGATAGATAGATAGATAGATATAGTATGAATATGTCCCCATTTGTTCAACCTTTTATGTTAATAGATCGCTTTTTTAATTGTGATATACATATATATATATACATTTTAACCATTTTAAAGTGTACAATTCAGTGCCATTTAATACATTCACAATGTCATGCAACAATCACTATTATCTAATTCCAGAACATTTTCACCACCACAAAGGAAATGCTGTACCCATTAGGCAGTCACTCCCCATTCCTTGCTCCCCTTAGCCCCTCACAATCAGTAATCTGCTTTGTATTTTATGAATTTGCCTATTTTTGATATTTTATACAAATGAAATCATACATGATGTAACTTTCTGTGTCTGGCTTATTTGACTTAAGCATAATATGTTCAAGGTCTCTCTATGTTGTAGCATGAATCAGTACTTCATTCCTTTTTTATGGCTCAATAATATTCTGTTATATGGAGATACCATATTTTGTTTATCTATTCATCAGTGGATAGACATTTGATTACCTCCACTTTTTGACTTATAAACTGTACTACTTGTGTAAGCTTTTTTTTTTAAAGATTTTATTTATTTGACAGAAAGAAACACAGCCAGAGAGGGGACACAAGCAGGGGGAGTGTGAGAGGGAGAAGCAGGCTTCCTGCAGAGCAGGGAGCCCGATGTGGGGCTCAATCCCAGATCTCCGGGATCATGACCTGAGCTGAAGGCAGTCACCCAACCAACTGAGCCACCCAGGCACCCCTTGTGTAAGCTTTTAACTGAACACCTGTCTTCAGTTCTTTGTGGTATGTAACTAGGAGTAGAATTGGTATGTCACATGTAATTCAATGTTCAACTTATAGATGAACTGCCAAACTTTTTCCACAGAAATCACACCATTTTACATTCCTACCAGCAATGTATGAAGATTCCAATTTCTCCACATCCGTACCCAAGCTTGTTATTTTCCCTTGTTTCATTGTTAAAGAGTTCCGAGTGGTCTGAAGTAATATCTCAGTGTGGCTGTAGTTTGCATTTTCCTAATGGCACTGAGAATCTTTTCATGTACTTATTAGCCATTTGTATATCTTCTTTGGAGAAATGTCTATTCAAGTCCTTTGCTCAGTTTTAAGTTGCTTGTCTTTTGTTTTGGAGTTGTAAGTATTCTTTACATAGTCTGTATACAAGTCTTTATAAGATATATGATTTGAAAATATTTTCTCCCCTTTTCTGGATTGTCTTTTCACCCTTTTCAAAAGTATCCTTTGTTACACAAGTGTTTCTAATTTTGATGAAGTCCAATGTGTCTATTTCTTCTCTTTTGTTAGAAAGATATACTCTGGGGTGCCTGGGTGGCTCAGTTGGTTAAGCCACTGCCTTCAGCTCAGGTCATGATCCTGGGATCAAGTCCCGCATCCGGCTCCCAGCTCTGCAGGAAGTCTGCTTCTTCCTCTGACCTTCTCCCCTCTCATGCTCTCTCTCATTCACTCTCCCTCTCTCAAATAAATAAATAAAATATTACAAAAATTATATGTATAGTCCTAAGAAGATATGTTTTTTCTAAAAAGTTTTAACTTATATATTTAGGTTTTTGATCCATTTTGCATTAATTTTTCTCTATGGTATGAGGTAAAGTGTCCAACTTCATTCTTTTGCATGTGCTCATCCAGTTGTCCCAACAAATAGAGAACAATGTTGTTCGTTTATATATTTATCCATTATTTTCTTATTCATTCATTCACGTGATTAAGTGGAGAATTTGTGGTAACTTTATATCAAAAACATATTAAATAACAATAATAATGTATACAAATAGAAGTAGAGAGTCAGGACCAAAAAAATGAACACATACACATTTGATTTAGCCAGTATCAAATCTGGCTTACACATTTGTAGTAGCCAATATCCCTGAAAATAAAATTTGACTTCAAACTTTTTGACAGTCAGACAGGCAAGAAAAAGTGCTCTTCTTACTGTCAGTAATTCACTTAAACGCCATTTTAACCCATCTGTTTATTAAAATAATATTCAGAGCTTAAAATGTCTTTTGGCTATGGTTATTTAGAAAAAAAGAATTAAGAGAGAAAGATGCATTTTCCATTCATTCAAATTCCTTATTCAGCAGAAAAATAAAAACAACCCACACTTAAAATACTGTTGCGTTGCAAGAAAGCATTTGCAGTACTAATTTTTTTATAAATGTTACATAGCTCTCTTTACTCCCTCAGTAATGGAGCCTCCCCAAACCAAACCAAGACATAAATGTGATTTGTCTTTAGTATCTCCTCCCACCCCAAAGGTCCCTCAGTTTCTTAACCCAGCACTTCACAGATATTTGTCTTGTAAATTGACCTGATAAACTAATTATTGTTGATGTTTTAACAGGTCTGGATTTAGCAATATGTTCCTAGAAGAATTGCGCTCTGGGAGATTTTTGAAGTCATACCTTACCCAAAGTCAAGATTCTACTGAAAGTGATTCCAAGAATATTAGCAAATCTGTGATCAAGGTGTCTTGGAGCAGGCAGTTCTCAAAAGAGCTCTCACTGCATAGGAGGCCTGGGTAGCTCAGAGGGTTGAGCTTCTGCCTTTGGCTCAGGGCCTGATCTCAGGGTCCTCAGATGGAGACCTGCATCGGGCTCTCTGCTCAGTGAGGAGCCTGCTTCCCCCTCTTTCTCTGCCTGCCTCTCTGCCTATTTGTGATCTTGCTCTGTCAAATAAATAAGTAAAATCTTTAAAAAAAAAAAAAAGAAAGAAAAAAAAAGAAATCTCACCACATAGACAGTTACTTAATTGCCTCTACAAAAAGTTCCCCCATGATTATAAAGGTAAATGAGAATTCTCCTTTCTGAGACAGCATATGACCTTTTTACAGGTCAAGAATGAGAAAGTATTGGGGCACCTGGGTGACTCAGTCATTATGCATCTGCCTTCGGCTCAGGTCATGATCCTGGAGTCCTGGGATTGAGCCCCACATTGGGCTAGCTGCTGGGCGGGAAGCCTGCTTCTCCCTCTATCACTCCCCTGCTTGTATTCCCTCTTCAGTTGTGTTTCTCTCTGTCAAATAAATAAATAAAATCTAAAAAGAAAGAAAGAAAGAAAGAAAGAAAGAAAGAAAGAAAGAAAGAAAGAAAGAAAGAGGAAAAAAAAGAATGAGAAAATATAGAGTAAATCCCTTCAGGGTGAAAGCCAGACCATAACATGTTGAAATCTCTGGGGTTTTCCTTTTTAAATAACCAGCAGATATTTTTACAAGCATATCTTCAAATACAATCATTTGGTAAATGAACAAATGTTTACTGAGTACTTACCATGGGCCAAACTCTGTTACATAGTTTCAAATGTGCATGAGCATATTTTCTTATTTTTACTGTATCCATTTCTCCCTTTTATAAAACCAATCCAGTGTTTACAGTATTCATAATCAAAACTCTAAATTTCCTATATAAATATAGAGATAAAGGTTGTATGACACATACCCAGTAGACTGTATTCCTTGAGGTAAAGACTACCTGTTCACTTTTTTATCATCTGAGCCTCTGTACTACTCCAATGCCTGGCACTTAGTACATGGGCTCTTGTTAAATCTTTTTTGAATAATTCTTTTTTTATTTTTTATTATTTATTTATTTTTTTTTTTAAGATTTTATTTATTTGACAGAGAGAAACACAGCCAGAGAGGGAACACAAGCAGGGGGAGTGAGAGGGAGAAGCAGGCTTCCAGCGGAGCAGGGAGCCCGATGTGGGACTCGATCCCGGGTCTCCAGGATCATGACCTGAGCCGAAGGCAGTCGCTTAACCAACTGAGCCACCCAGGCGCCCATAATTCTTTTTTTAAAGTGTTATTTATTTAAGTAATCTCCACACCCAATATGGGGCTTGAACTTACCACCTGAGAGCAAAGTTGCATCGTCTTCCAACTGAGCCATCCAGATGCCCTACCTTTTTGAATAATGTTTAAAGAAATTATGGAACGTTGGGGTGCCTGGGTGGGTCAGTTGGTTGGGCGACTGCTTTCGGCTCAGGTCATGATCCTAGAGACCTGGGATTGAGCCCCACATCGGGCTTCCTGTTCGGTGGGAAGCCTGCTTCTCCCTCTTTCAGTCCCTCTGCTTGTGTTCCCTCTCTAGCTGTGTTTCTCTCTGTCAAATAATAAAAAATAAATAAAATCTTAAAAAAAAAAAGGATAAAAAAAAGAAATTATGGAATGGTTTACTGAACAGATCTTTGTGATTAGCACTTCATAAGTGTATCGACCAATAGTATCATTGTTTCAAATCACAGGGCAAAGGGGGTTAATATGTGAACTTGACTTCCCCAACAGAGCTTCATACATAATAGACACTTAGTAAAGATTTAATTAAATGAAAACTTTTAAAAAGCATTGAGAGGGATACAGAGCTATATGTGACAAAGTTTTATGAAAGTATATGCAACCAGGGATGCCTGGGTGGCTCAGTAGGTTGAGAATCTGACTCTTGGTTTCAGCTCAGGTTATGATCTCAGGGTCATGGGATGGAGCCCAGGAGTCCCTTGTCAGCCTCCATGCTCAGCGAGGAATCTGCTGGAGATTCTTTTCCTCTCCCTCTCCTCTTCCCCCACCTAAAAATAAATAAACCTTAAAAACAACAACAACAATAGTATATGTAAACAGAGACTCTGTTCTCCTACTCTCCAAGATTGGGATTTATTCAAGCCCTAGTTTTTCCTCACAGTGTGCATACTGGGTCCCTGTAACCTAGGACTCTTGGAGAATCGAGGGTAATCTATATACAGAATTTCTTGCTGCTATCATAAAATAGAACACTGACAATAAAAAGGCAGCAGGACTGTGCAGAAAGCGGGGCTTTGTTGCAGCTTCTGCCAAGGTGGTGGTAGGATGCCTGTTTCTAAAAACCTCCTCCATCCATAGGCATTGCTGCCTTATGGACTATAAACTGGCCCTGGGCCCAGAATCAGGATGTATTCGGGTATCTGCCACTTCATGAACCCAAGGCTCTGGCTAATTGCTCTCTCTTTCTCTTTGGGATCCTGGCACACTACATACAAATTCAGCTCTAAACAAAAAGATACATTGATTTTCTAGCCTGAATATCCAGCCAAGACTTCTTCATCCTCGCACTTATGACCAGCCCCTAAGTTTCTGGGCCCCACAGAAGGGAAGATACAGCTCCTTCTTTATACTTATGGGCACTGTTTCCCAGACTTTTCTTGGTTCCTGCTATGAGATTCAAAGAATGGATAGTAGGACCTGGGTGGCTCAGTGGGTTGAAGCCTCTGCCTTCAGCTCAGGTAATGATCTCAAGGTCCTGGGATCGAGACCCGCATCAGGTTCTCTGCTCAGCAGGGAGCCTGCTTCCTCCTCTCTCTCTGCCTGCCTGTCTGCCTGCTTGTGATCTCTCTCTCTATCAAAGGAATAAATAAAATCTTTTAAAAAAAACAATGGATAGGGGCACCTGGGTGGCTCAGTTGGTTGGGCGACTGCCTTTGGCTCAGGTCATGATCCCGGAGACCTGGGATCGAGTCCCACATTGGGTTCCCTGCTAGGCAGGAAGCCTGCTTCTCCCTCTCTCACTCCCCCTGCTTCTGTTCCCTCTCTGGCTGTGTTTCTCTCTGTCAAATAAATAAAATCTTAAAAAAAAAAAAAAAAAGAATGGATAGTAACTATCATTTAGGCAGCCAAATAGGAGGGGATCTAGCTTGGATGTGGCCAGACCCCAATATTTTCTATTATTTTGTGAACATTCGAGTCGCTGCCTTCTGTTTTGGATCCTTTGCTACCTATGAAGGGAGGGAGAGCTGGTATCAGCTTTGAGATCCTCCTTTCTCTGGGTTCACCCCTGTTTTCTGAAAACTCTGAAACATGGCTTAGCTTTCATAGTTTTCCTTTGTGCAGTCCTCTGTAAATACTTATCATGGGACACCTAGGTGGCTCAGTTGGTTAAGCATCTGCCTTTTGCTCAGGTCATGATGCCAGAGTCCCGAAACTGAGCCCCACGTTGGGCTCCCTGCTCAGCAGGGAGTCTGCTTCTCCCTCCCCCTGTTCTTGCACTCTCACGCTCTCTCTTTCTCTCCCTCTCAAAGAAATAAACAAAATCTTTAAAAATAAATAAATAAATAATAAATATCTGATGATTCTTTCTCTTCCCAAACTCCCCCCCCTTTTTTTTAAGTTTTTAGGCCCCAAATTCTAATACCTGCAACAACATGAATGAATCTCAAAAGCATTCTCTTCAGTGAAACAAGTCAGACTCACAAAGTCACATACTATATGATTCCATTAATGTGACATCCTGAAAAAGACAAAACCAGAGTGACAGAAAAGAGATCAGTGGATGACACAGACGGGGGATGGACGCAGAGGGTGATTACAAAGGGCAGTGTTTTGGGAGATGGAACTGTTACTTACATATCTTGATTTTAGTGGAAGCTAAATGACTCAAAACTCACAGAACTATATTTTATGTTCAGTTTTATTAAAGAGTGAGTTTTACTACGTATAAAAATCATAATTTTTAAAAATGGAAAAAACTATTTTTCCCAAATACTTTTAAGGACCTACAAATACTTTATCACAGCCTTAAAGGTATTTTCTATCAAAGGGTTATCAATAGGGGCACCTAGGTGGCTCAGTTGGTTAAGCGACTGCCTTCAGCTCTGGTCATGATCCCGGAGACGTGGGATCCAGCCCCACATCTGTCTCCCTGCTCCCCCTGCTTGTCTCTCCACTCCCCCTGCTTGTGTTTCCTCTCTAGCTGTGTTTCTCTATGTCAAATAAATAATCTTTAAAAAAGGGGGGGGGGCGCCTGGGTGGCTCAGTGGGTTAAAGCCTCTGCCTTCAGTTCAGGTCATGATCTTAGGGTCCTGGGATCAAGGCCCACATTGGGCTCTCTGCTCAGTGGGGAGCCTGGAGCCTGTTTCCTCTGCTCTCTCTGCCTGCCTCTCTGCCTACTTGTGATCTCTCTCTCTAATAAATAAATAAAATCTTTTTTAAAAAGGGTCATAAATAACTTTAAGGGCACCCCCACTGAACCACTGTATTGATTTATGTCTCTTTTGTAGGACTTTTGCAATTCATCTAACTTCTAATATCTTCTATTGTCTACCTCTTTTATAGGCATTCAACAGTATGTCCTAATTAAAATTTTATTTGTTTCTTTTCTGGGGATAGAACCGTCATTGCAGATAATACCTTCAGATTCTGGGAAACATTATTTCTATCAGAGGCTGGAACGGCTCTTCCCTCAGACTACTGCAATAGAACATGATGGGCATGTCTTTGACTTGTTCAGGCAGGATTGGGGGTAATTAGGGTTTTCTTGTACACCAGGACTTGCCACAGTCCATGCTTTAAGGAAGAGTGCTGGTATTTTTAGAACTTTCTAGAGTCCGAGTTAGGAATTTTGGAAACTACCTTCTATGTATCTACCTTATGCAAAATTCTCCAGGGAAAGGGATTACAAACAAGACATTAATATCACCCCATCTCCTCTCCTGCATAGTCTGCCAACTGATAACGGAGCAGAAGGCAAGCTGAGGGCAAAGCAGAGACTGTACCCCACAGCGCACCGCCCCCCCGGGGTGGGATATATGGAACATTCCTCAGGTACTCCTGGCTGCCCTAAATCTAGAGGAAGGAAAAACAAATGGTTGACTTAGAGACATTACAGTCCCAAAGGACAGGAGCCTGCCCCATTTACAAATGTCTTAGTGATTTCCAAGAAAAAAGCATTCTTTTTTTTTTTTTTTAAGATTTTATTTACTTGACAGAGAGAAAGGTCACAAGCAGGCAGAGAGGAGGGCAGGGGGAGAGGAGGAAGCAGGTTCCCCGCTGAGCAGAGAGCCCAATGAGAGCCTTGATCCCAGGACCCTGAGATCATGACCTGAGCGGAAGGAAGAGGCTTACCCCACTGAGCCACCCGGGGACCCAAGGAAAAAAAAAAAAAAGCATTCTTATTAATAGTCTAACCTCTAGAAGGAAACTCCCAACAGCATTACTGTTAATGCTTTGCTAGAGGGAAAAACAACCTTAACTTGACAATAGCAAGGCCTCTCGTATCTTGGTATCTTGTAGGTTCTCTTAGCATACGAAAGCTCTTTTGAAAACCTCTTTATCTTTCTTACCTTCAACTGCCAAGTATATTATCAGCCTTTCCTCACTCCAGAATAGCAGTGCTTTCTGCCCACCAGTTCTGTCCCTGTGCTTCAAAAACCTTTTCAGGGCTCTTGGGTGGTTCAGTGGGTTGAAGCCTCTGCCTTCGGCTTCAGGTCATGATCTTAGGGTCCTGGGATCGAGGCCAGCATCAGGATCTCTGCTCAGCAGGGAGCCTAACTTCCTCCTCTCTTTCTGCCTGCCTCTCTGCCTACTTGTGATCTCTCTCTCAGTCAAATAAATAAAACCACCTTTTCAGGGGCACCTGGGTGGCTCAGTAGTTAAATGTCTGCCTTTGGCTCAGGTTGTGATCCGGATGGAGCCCGGCATTGGGCTCCCTGCTCAGCAGGAAGCTTGCTTCTCCCTCTCTCACTCCCCCTGCCTGTATTCCCTCTCTCACTGTGTTTCTCTCTGTCAAATAGATAAATAAAATATTTAGGAAAAAACAAAACAAAACAACTTTTCACCCCAAAGACATCTCGTCTCAAAAATCTTTTATTGGCTGTCAGCTCTGAACCTCACGTACATTTCAAAGCCTACATCACCAACCACTCTATATCTGCCTGGGTTGAAAGCATAGTGCGGAATCCAGGCTTGCCACAGACTGGTGTCTGTCCCTGACATTAGCAGAGACTAGGTATCTTATGCCCACCCATGTTTTCTGGCCTATCTGCAACATTATAGCCACCGTCTAAAAAATATCAAATACTTCTCATTTGGGGAGCTTCCTTGTCCTTAATACAAGTATGTGCAGGATGGAAATTTCATAAATATCCTGGGAGAAGACCTTGGTAATGTAACTTACTCCCCTCGTGAATACATGTTACAAATACTGTCCCATCTCTTTATCTTCCTCAGTAAATTGCATTAATCCCAATCCCACTAATCAGGTGGTCTAGAACTCCCCCTACAGGCTTCCTTCTCCCCCTGATTTTATAATTAATTTAAGCGCCCCCCCCCCGTTTAAATAACCCTAGACGTTTTTTTTTAATTTAATTAGTTTATTTGACAGAGAGAAACACAGCCAGAGAGGGAACCCAAGCAGGGGGAGTGAGAGAGGGAGAAGCAGGCTTCCCACTAGGCAGGGAGCCCGATGCGGGGCTCGATTCTGGGACTCCAGGATCATGACCTGAGCCCAAGGTAGTTGTTCAATGACTAAGCCACGCAGGCGCCCCCAATTAACTCAGGGCCTTAAACAGCTCAACAGTCTTAACCTGCCCCAACTCCCAGGTATCGTCAGCAATTCCTCACAACCCCAGTGCAGTAGCTCTTGTTGCCCATGGGTCCCATCCCCATACTTGAGTAAAATCACTTTTTTGCATCAAAGATGTCTCAAGAATTCTTTCTTGGCTGTCGGCTCCAGATTTCGCCAGCATTCCAAAACCACATCAAGGCCATCAAGCTGTGACAGGAACCACACCATCAGCTCTCCCGGGTCTTCAGTTTGGGGACTCCAGATCGTGGGACTAACATAATTTCAAGGTAGTGATGAGGGATGAATGTGAATAATATCTTGAGCTATGTTGCAACATGTGTGCAATATGATATGATGACAATACCTGTGAATTACAATTCGCAGGAACAGCTAATGCTACTGTGATTTGTTGCCTCCATTTAAAGCTGAGTGAAGTGAATGTTACATTTCAGTGGGGGTTGGTAAAAACAAAGAAGTAATTATCCCCCATCCTGGTGAACACTATTGGTAGTCTGCCTGATGTCCTCAGCTCCTTTTTAGGGGTTCCATGTGCTAATCCTACAGCTTCTATTACCTTTTCTTTATCAGCTCTCACTGGAGACTCATTTCAGAGGCCTACCCTGGGGCTACTGCAATGCTTTATCTGATCAGGAAGTTGGAAATGGAGGGGTGTTTGCGTGCCAAAGGGCCGCCCATAGCCAAGGACTGGTGAGCACATATGACAACCCAGCTTCCTACTTTGGGATGAGGCTGAGTTTGGGAATTTGCCTAAAACTCCATCCTATCATGATTCTCCTTTTCCCTCATTCCGAGTTACTCCTTAATAAACCACTTGCTCATGAATCCTCATTTCAGGATCTGCTTTCAGAAAACTTGACTTAATACACCATCTAAGTTATAGAACCCTTACTTGAAGTAACAGAATCCCTGTTCTAGGGGAAGTGGCTGGAAAGAATTTGAATGCTGGTGTGCTTGTGGTTTAACTTTCTACACTGTAGCAAGTTATTATCGAGAGGGAGAAACAGGCTACAATTGAGCTGGACTCAATTTAATCAGAGATTAGAAAGGATGAAGAAAACCCAGAGATCATGAGCTTCAGAGGACTAGAAAATCCTACTGCTTCTAGAATCCAAAATAAAGGAATTAGATAGTAAAAGCCTTGAGTGACAAAGGCTGGTTGGTAAGATTACTAAGCACACAAAATAACAGCTGTGTGGCAATTAGATTAAAGATACTCCCTTGTCTGCCAAGCCTTCAGGTAAAAGCAACTTTTAGGTGAAAGAGTAAATCATTGCGGTAAGGAAGGAAAGAAAGAGGATAGTCTTTAGAACCAGACCTCTGGTTCTATATGATTGTCAAATGTAGCTAATAAAGGATGCTTGGATGGGGCGCCTGGGTGGCTCAGTTGGTTCAGCGACTGCCTTTGGCTCAGGTCATGATCCCGGAGACCCGGGATCAAGTCCCACATCGGACTCCCCGCTTGGCGGGAAGCCTGCTTCTCCCTCTCTCACTCCCCCTGCTTGTGTTCCCTCTCTGGCTATGTTTCTCTCTGTCAAATAAATAAATTTAAAAAAAAATCTTAATAAAGGATGCTTGGGTGGCTTAGTTGGTTAAGCGTTTGCCTCCAGCTTGGGTCATGATCCCAGGATCCTGGGGTGGAGTCCCACATTAGGCTCCTTGCTCAGCAGGAAGCCTGCTTCTCCCTCTGCCTGCCCTCTCTCTTTCCAACAAATAAATAAAAATCTTTTTAAAAAATGTAGCCAATAAAAATATGGAATGCCCAATATTTTTTCTGGTAATCCTACATCTAGAAAATAACTTTGGGAGTAGATACTTACACTTGAGTCTTTCTGAAAGCAAATAGGTCAGAAACATCCAAGTGTTTTTTGTTTGTTTGTTTTTTAAGATATTCTTTATTTATTTGTCAGAGAGAGAGGGAGACAGAGCACAAACAGGGGAAAAGGGAGCCATAGGCTCCCCTCTGGTCGGGAAGCTTGATGCGGGACTCCATTCCAGGACCCTGGGTTCCTGACCTGAGTCAAAGGCAGACGCTTCCCTGACTGAGCCATCCAGGTGTCCCAGAAACACCCAAGTTGTTTTGAGGGAATGGCATTGGCAAAGAAACCAGGTTCCTAGTCTATAAAAGCTTTTGTATATCCAGGAAACTTAAACAAACAACCATGAAGCTACAATGAGCACTAGGTGTTACTGGGAGGTGTAGAATCACTGTATTGCACACCTGAAACTAATATTGTGCTGTATCTTAACTAACTGGAATTTAAATAAAAACTTTTAAAAATGAGGGGCGCCTGGGTGGCTCAGTTGGTTAAGTGACTGCCTTTGGCTCAGGTCATGATCCTGGTCCCACATCTGGCTCCCTGCTCGGCAGGAAGCCTGCTTCTCTCTCTCTCTCACTCCCCCTGCTTGCGTTCCCTCTCTGGCTGTGTTTCTCTCTGTCAAATAAATAAAATCTTAAAAAAAAAAAAAAAACTTTTAAAAATGAATAAAACCAAGCCTCCAAATTTGCATGGTCAGGAAGCACACTATGAAAAGTCCTCCAAGTTGACCTGCTCTGCAATACCAGCTTCATATGTGACCATGAAGGATAATGAAAAAGGAAGAGCCTCTGAGAAACTGGAGTCAGGGACTCCAGAGGAAAATGGGAACAGGAATTGTTCCCAAAAGGCAGGACATGATCTAATCAAAGAGATTCTCCCATCCCAAGACAGAGGTCTTTGCAAAGCCTGCCCACCTATTTTTCACAACTGCTAAGAACTAGCAACTCTCTCTATCTCCTGTTTTTCCTTTTCCTAACTGGCAGTTTTTCTTTGTTTTATTGTGGAAAGTATGTCCTAGCTCTACCACTGTATGTACAAGAGGGGAGATGGACAATTTAGAGAAAATATTTTTCCTAATTCAAAAGTGATTAGATCATGAGGAGCTAGAGCCAAACCTAATGGAGAAGACTGTGTCTCCCAGATATCCTACATTTCCAGCTTGGCGTGATGTCTAAAAAAGACTTCAGATTGCTTCTTTTGGTGGAGATAGAGGATTGTACTCTGTGTATGGTAAAAAGGATGAAATGGATATTTGGTGACCAGAAAAATGGACTATGACAGAGAACTAATCTATATTTTCTTCTTCCTGGGCTCATTACTGGACAACATTTCCTAGCCTCCTTTGCAGTTAGGTGTGGCCATATGTCTGCACCATGTAGTGACTTCTAGGCCTGGTCCATGAAGACTTCCCAGGAGTGACTCTTTATGTTTCTCCCCCTTGTGGATGACTAGAAGGTGATGATTCCCATAGCCACCTTGGGGACACAGGCAGAATGAACATGAAGGAAGCTGGGTACTTGAATCATCACTCAGATGAGAGCTGCCCAAGACAGCCACCTAATCACAAACACACACTTTATATTGTTGGGGTGAATGACGATTATATCAAACACTGAGATTTTTGAGGACTCATCTAAGACAGTGGCTCTCAAAGTGTGACTCCAGGCCAGCAGTATCAGCATCACCTGGCATTCTGTTAGAGATCCAACTTTTCAGGAAAGAAAGAAAGAAAGAAAGAAAGAAAGAAAGAAAGAAAGAAAGAAAGAAAGAAAGAAAGAAAGAAGGAAAGAAAGAAAGAAAGAAGGAAAGAAAAAAAGAAAGAAAGAAAGAAAGGAAAAAAGAAAAGAGAAAAGAAAAAAGAAAAGAAAAGAGAAAAGAAAAGAGAAAAGAAAAGAGAAAAGAAAAAAGAAAAGAAAAAAGAAAGAAGAAATCCAAATGTTAAGTGTCCACCGTAGATCAGAGCCCTGCGGGTGGGGCCCAGCAAGCCTTTCAGGCAATCCTGATGTGCAGTGAAGTTGGACAACCATTGATCTAGGGAAACAGCTAGAATTAACTGAACTGATAAAACAGTTGAACGGGGAGCCCCTAAAGTTGGCCTCTAGTCTAACTCTACCAAGAGAAGGTCCTGGTAGACTCCTGAGCCTGATCTCAGCATAGGCCTTGGTAGATGGAGGAGGATGATCCTTTTCACTGAATAATAAGCTCATCTGAGGTTCTTTCTCTTGGTTTCTTTTGTTTGTTCTCATTTTTTGTTTTTTTAAAGATTTTATTTATTTGACCGA